>JABUQX010104416.1:0-34890 GCA_015478945.1 Trachelipus rathkii | reverse complement strand
GCGCACTACTAGCATACTAAATGACCAAGGCATTAATCAGATTGTGAAAAATATTACTAATGCCTAACTGAATTTAAAGGTTACGTAACCCTTAGGTTTTTAAGTTGGAGGGAGAAGCATATATTACCGTGGAATCGGAATAACAATATGTGAGGAACCAAGGCAGTCTTAAATTTTAGGATGAGGTCAAAGTGGGAACCGGTTACAAGGGTGCACAATTTGGGGATTGATATCATTAGCCCAGTCATTATTCTGAGATGTGCAATACGTAAATATTTTAAATTTATGATTAGTCAAAGAGCACCAATGCGATGTAGCACACTATTTCAGTGTTCTGGTGCGGAGCTGTGCGGAAAACTGCGGTGCTCGGATAATCCTAATTCTAATCTACGAAATCAGATAATTACCTTAAGAGTTTCTATTCGTCCAACTTTGGATTCCTCTTGAGTATTTTCTTCTGGTGTAGTGCAGCCAAAACTATTATTACTAACGTTAAATTCTGGAGTCTTTAAATTATCCTGAGAATTCTGGGAAGATGGCGGTGTTTCAAATGGGATGTTATTTGATGAATTTTTATTAGAAAAATTAGAGGGTCCGTTTTTAGATGTAAAAGAAAAGTGGTTCCAATTAAAGGAACTCTTTACTTCTTTGCGCTTAGGAAGTTTTGCGTCAACAATTTCATTTCTGGGTCTCAGTGGACTTTTTAACTGCTCCCTTTCGGGCGTACAACTATCCACCTTACAATTCTCTAAAACGTCTACGGTGTTGGAATTTTCCATACGAGATTCTGCAAGAGCAGAATTTTCATAAGATTTTGTTGATTTTTCGGGGGAAGGTTTTGGAACAGTAATTGATTTTTCAGAAGCCGTATCATCTAAATTATCATCAGTTCTAAAATACCTGCAATGCAAAAATTTTTAATAATTTTTAGTTATTTTATTTTTTATGGGCAGAAAATACGAAGAAATGGAAAGCAGAGTAGGAAGAACCAAGTAAGTTATGCAATTTAGAAATTTACACCGTTGAAGGCATTTATATAACGGCAATATTATTATTTATTTTTTTTTTTGGGGGGGGGGGGGAGAGAGTAGTCACTGAAAATTAAGATAACTCATCTATAGAAGAATAAAATATTAATTGGAGGGACCCTGAGATGACAAATGTTTTCAAACCTATGCCTATGTTATAATTGAGACTAATTGAGAAGATAAGATCAATAATCAAGGTAAATTAATTAATGAAAAATAACATACTTAGTTATTAAAAAATGTATAGTTCATGTTAAAAGAAAAATGTATCTCGTAATAGGTAATAATTGCTAAAAATGCAAAAAGAATTCTATTTCATAAATCAAAAATAAAATTATATATTTTGCTTACCTACTACGAACCACCATATTTGAAGTTGAAAATGATTTTAAGGCACTAAATTTTCTTTTCAGTTTAAAAGGATTTACATTTTCTGCGTCTGGAAGAGATTTTTTTGCGAAAGGATTCCTATGAACATTTTCTACGTCTAGAAGAGATTTTTTGGCGAAGGGATTCCTATGAAGAGTCGAGTTTACTACAGATTTTTCTATAACATCCTCGACATTTGGGGATTGAGAGCCAACACTAACACAATCTTCTTTAGCACACAAATTGGTTCCAGTATCCACATTAGTACTATCAGAATTAGAAGAATCCATATTAGTAGTCTCTGTGACGTGCGTGGTTTTCTCAATATTATTTTCATCAGGTACACTTACATCTTCTTCAGCATCCTTTTCCACAACTGAAGCAAGAACATCTTCAGATTCTGTTACTTTTTCAGGTGTCTTATTATTGCCATTTACAAATTCTGAAGTTTATCAGGGTCATCGTTATTGAGTTTAAACAAGATTTTCGCAAGTTCCAGAATTTCTAACTTAACCTTTTTAGAAGTGTATTAAAATTTTCAAAGCCGTCGTTCAGACTTAAAACCATCATCCTCTTCTTTAACCACTAAACTAATAATATAATAATAATAATAATATAAATAATATAATAATAAATAATAATAATAATAATAATAATAATAATAATAATAATAATAATAATAATAATAATAATAATAATAATAATAATAATAAATAATAAGTATAATAAATCATCGCGATAGCCGGAGTGCCACTAGTTAGGCACTCGAGTTCTTGGGAACTAACAAAGTCTTAGATTATTCAGTGAATATCTTTGTGCCAAGGACGAAAATCGAAGACCGCCAGCATTACTTCTTCAGAACCGTCCCACGACCACCACTTAGTTGCGGTCGGTTGGAGTGACGGAAAATTCGGGCCGGGTTAGGTCTGAGTCGCAGAAAATGGGATTGATTTCGGTCTTTTTTGATTGAGAATAAAACAATAAGCTAATGGCAAGCTGAAAATGCATGACAGCAAAGGTGAAGGGGTCTCTCGCCCAGAAATGTTACCCAAAATCCTTTTAACAAACACTCAATTACCTTTACCAAAATCCTTTTGCTTAATAATAAAAACACTTTTCCTTTTAAAGGACATACTAAAATTTCAATAACAATCAAAAATTCTATAATTAATATTTAATAGCATGGAGTATGACATAAAGCACCTTACCACTAATCTTCCTTTTAACAAGCGGAACATCTACAAAGCATGATTTGCCTCTCATCACACTTTCCTTTTCTTTGTAACCTTCTTGCCATTCAGTGATAAGTGTCTTAAAATCAGGATCCCAAATGGAAGGATGACTAGAAACTAAATCGCCCTTCTGGACCCAGCCTGAAGACTTCATTTCTGGTTTCCTTTTATACATTAAGCGTTTATAGTGTTATATGTTATATATAAGTACATATATATATATATATATATATATATATATAATATATATATATATATATATATATATATATATATATATATATATTTTTAATGGTACGTCTTTCTCTTTTGCTTTCATATTCTTCTCAAATATCAATAATCTCTATCCTCCAGGCACAACATATTACTGATCACCATTTATCCACACATATCATATACACATACTTAAAGTACACACCCCCTTCTAGATAACACTTACAGTGTCAAGAGTATATTTTTTATCCCCGTGTGGGGGAGAAAGAATTGCTCATCTCGTATGTCCTGTGTGTCTCCGTATGAGCTCTTGACTCATATGGACGGTGATAGTTGGGTTGGCTGCCTGCTACCATTTATCTTTTGCCAGAAATGCCAATGCAGGCCTCGGAGAGGGTCGTGATCGCCGTAAACAATCTTCTTTGCGGCGAAATTGTATGAATCGTGCAGGTTACGCTGAATGTCAGAGGAATAAATGTTGAGGAGAAGAGATAGAGGGGGTGACATGGATGTATTTAGAAAAGGGCAAATTTGATTTGCTCGCTGTGGACTTGAAACAAAGATGAAAGGAAACGATGAAACTGAGTGTGGTGGTGTGAAATGTGTGTGCTGGTGTGGAATGAATGAGAGAGAAGAGAAGGGAGTTGCAATTTGCATGACCTGTGGTAAAAAGCTATGGTAGACTTTGATTGTGTGAGTCCTATAATTCTAATGACAAATTTAAGCTTGAAAAGGTCAAGGTATGTGTGGTTGTGACGTATGTAGTCCATCTGAGAGAAACGTTGAAGAGAGTAATATTTGGATAATCTGAAATGATGTTCTGATGGGTGAGTAGGAGCTTCAGATTGATAGTTGGGGGACCGAATGGTTGGATAGGTGCTCAAAAAGGGATGGTATAACAGGTGGTTTTGGGGTGGCGAAAGAAAATGAGAATGGTAAGGTGATTGATTTCGTGAAGCAGAGAGGTATGTGTGTAAGTAGTACTTTCTTTAAACACAAGCAGTATCCAAGTATACTAGAGTTGGTGTAGGTAGAGATGGTATCGAAGTGAGAAGCATGATTGATTTAGTGTTGGTAGAGAAGGAGTAGTATGTGTTGATGTTAAATCAGTTAGGGGTTTAGAATGGATTATCGGATCATTATGTTGTTCTATGTAAAATTAAGTTAGTAAAGTGGATGGAGAGGAAGGTGACAGAAAAAGGAAAAGTAGAAAATTAAGAGTGAGAAGTTATGTGAGCAAGACAATAAGGATAAGTATGTAAGAGCGCTCGCTAGTAAAAAGAGCTTGAATGTGAACAAGTTGATACTGAACAAATCTGGGGGCAAATGAAGGAAGCAATTGTTAGTAGTGCAAAGGAAGTATATGGATGTGCTAAAGTAGGAAGTAAGAATGTTAACAACAGTGAATGGTGGAATGAAGAGGTGATGAAAGCGGTTAAAGGTAAAAAAAAGAAGCGTGGTTGAATGTATTAAAAGCAAATGATGAAGACTAAAAAGAAAGAAGCTTAAATTATATAAGGAGGAAAAAAAGAAATACTAAAAGGTGTATACGTAGAAGAAAACAAGAGGTAAATTTAGAATAGCTTGGAAGAGGGATGAATGAGGACTTACAAGGGAATAGGAAGCTCTTCTGGAAGGAAGCGAGAAAGTATTAAGAATGAGAATAAGGGGAATCTTTGCTTAGAATAATGAATAGGATGAAGTGCTTTGTAACTGATGAAATGGTGCAGGAGAGTGAAAGAACACTTTAATAGTAAGTACTACTAATATTAACAGTACGAAGAGGTGATATGAATGTGTGTGGGTTTACGGTGCAAGAAGGAATATGTATTTTGGGGATGAGGCTATTAGTAAGTGAGGAGGTAATGGGTAGAGTAAAGTTGAAGAATGGTAAATCTGCAGGTATAGATGCAGAAATTACTGGTGAAATGATCAAGAATTAAAGAGATTTGGTGATTTACTGGATTTGGAAGTTAATAAAAAATAAAGCGTTTATAGAGGGTAAGGTTCCAAGGGCTTTTTAAAAGGGTAATAGCACCCCTAATCATATAAGGAAAAAAGGGGAACCAGAAATTATAGGGAATAAGTTTATTGAGTGCTGTAGGAAGGTATATGCTGGTATTTTGGTCGAAAGAGGCAGTCGAGTGACTGAAGGACTGATTGGTGAAGAACAAGGTGCGTTTAGGGAGTGGTAGGAGATGTGTGGATCAAATCTTTTTACATATATATATATAAATGACTGAGAAAAATGAGGGAGAAGAAAAATAAATTGTATTTTGGTTTTATGGATTTTGCAACAGGCGTATGATAGAGTTAATAGGGTGCTTCAGGCAGGGGCTAGTGATATATGGTGTTGGTGGTAGCTTCTGAATGGAATCAAAAAGTATGTATGACGATAGTGAAGCGTGTAAGAATAAATGGTGTCAATGTAGAGTGGTTTAGGATTACCAGCGGAGTAAGACAGGGTTGTGTTATGTCCCCTTGATTATTCAATTTGTGGATGGATGGGGTTAGGAAAGAATTCAAGGTGGGGATGGCAATGGTGTTAGAATGGTGGAATGGAGATGAGTGAGGGTGCCCTACCATTATATGCGGATGATTTGGTTCTGTGTGGTGAATCTGAAGAGAGAGTTTGAGAGGATTGGTGAGAGATTTGGTGGGTGTGTAAAAGGAGGCTTGAAAGTAAACGTGGATAAGAGTAAGGTTATGGTTGTGAGTGAGGACACTCCTCAGTGTGAAGTTATGTTAGATGGTGAGTTGGGCGCTGGAACAAGTGTCTGAGTTTAAATATTTAGGGTATATGTTGGATGAGAAGGGAACGGACGATGCAGAGTGTAGTAGGAAAGTTGTGAATGGCAGGAAGGTGGCTGGTGCAATTAAACGTTGGTGAATGTAAAGGACCAAGTCTTGGAGTGCGCTAGGTTTTCATGAGAGCATGTTGTTACCCGTGTTATTGTATATAGTGTAGTGAGACTATGGTCTGGAATAAGAAGTATAGGGATCTAAAGTTCAATGTGTTCAGATGGACAATCTTAGTGTGTGGTGTGGAAGAATTGATAAAGTGAGGAATGAACTTATTAGAGAGTGGTGTGGTGTGAAGAAAGGGGTAAATGAGAGAATAAATGAAAGTATGTTGAGATGGTTTGGTCATATGGAAAGAATGAATGATAGTCGGTTGGTTAAGCGGATGTATAGTGGCGAGCGTGTTGGAAACGCGACCGGCTCGGAGACCGAAGAAAAGTGATTGAGTCAGTAAACGAATGTTTGAAGGGAGAGAAATGTGAGTTTGTGAGGCGATAAGAAAGGTGTATAACAGGAGTGAACACGCTGGGGATTGTGAGAGGGTATGGTTGTGGCCCGCCTGGGCCAAGGGATGTAAATCCTTACATTGACGATCTACCATAGTAGTAACAGTGAGAATTGGGACCTTCAGGGTTGATCTAACGACTGCGATGAGTTCTTAATAATTAATGGTACTGGCTGGGCTTTCTTTCGACTTGTGTCATGTTCTTCTACTGCTTTTCTTTCCTCCGATGCCCGTCGCACCTTACCCCATTCTTTGGGAAAATATAAGGAAGAGATAAAGAAGAAGATATATATATATATATATATATATATATATATATATATATATAAAGAGGCATATATATATTATATGTATATTATTATTAAGTCTAATGTTATTATTATTCTTTTTTTTACAGTTATCACCACTGCTCACAGAGATCCCAATCAAGGAGGGGGTGTTAAAATCAACAAAAACCTCAACTAAAAACAAAGCCACGCAGATGAGCACAGACGCACTCTTTAAAGTGAGGAGATTAAATAGAGTAGGAATATATATATAGATAGGAATATATATATATATATATATATATATATATATATATATATATATATATATATATATATATGTTATATATATATATATATAAGTTATATATATATATATATATATATATATAATTAATATATTGAGGGAAAAAATAGCAAACAAAGATTGAAAAATCTAAACATATTTAACTTTTAAGTTAAAAAATAATGGCCTAGCAATACTTAAACTCTAAAGTAAATGTCACTAAAATACTTTATTCCTACCTTAAAGTTTAAGGGATCAAAGTCATCTACAGTTTCTCCAGTCTGAACGTCAACATTTCCTAATGCAATCTGATAAGCTCTTTCATGCCCGACAAATGAACCAGAATAAGGCATATCTTCATGCCCAATACCAGGTGGATAAGGTGTTAAAGGCTTCAGAGTATGACTCAGTGGATCAAATACCAATTGGTGAAGGAGAGTATTGATGGCTTTCATAAAATTCTCTCTGTACTCCAATGTGACTTCGAGTTGAGGCATTTTCAAGTTATATGGAAGTTTGCATAAGGCCTAGAAAGAATATAACGACCATAAATCGTGTTTCACCTTTCAAAGTTAACAGATCTTAACTAAAACTTAAAAATATAAAAAATTTGCTATATCACATAGCCTAGTATAAAGTGAATGAAGGTGAGTGAATAAATTTGATAGGTAAATATTTAACAATTTAGAAACCAGCATTAAATAGTAAAACCATAATGTATAATAATAATAATAATAATAATAATAATACTGATAATGATAATGATAATAATAATAATCATAATAATAATAATAAAAATTGTATACAAAATGTAAAACTTTAGATAAACTTACTGTATAAACATCAGGATTTGATGTAACTATAAAAAACCTGCAGGCTTTGACAAGACCAATCCCATGAAGGGAAGGCAGGTAATCACAACCTGAAAGAATACACATGTTCCGAAATTTTGTAAAGTCGAATTTATCCCTAGAAACATTCATTGACAAGTGAAGCTTTTCCTTTTCCACTAAAATGCCGCAACCATTACCATCCATTTTGAAGATAATCTTTAAAAAAAAAAAAAATGAAGTTAAGTATTGAAGAGTTCATTTTGATATTAATAAAAAAAAAAAATAAAAATGGAGGATGAAAACAAACCACCAAATCTTAAACATCGATCATTTTAAATAGCAATCCTCACAATCTGGGCTGCAGAGCCAGTATATTTTGCTGGTTGCCCCATTTTAAAATAGGCCCCCTAGCTCTTATTGCATCATAAAATAGGTCTTATCCAGCTCCAGGCTTGCTGAATCATTTTAAAATTATACGGGCTCAGACTCTGAACCCCTTTATCTGGCTCCAGCTTTGGCTCAAACCAATTTTTTTTTCTTTGCTTCATCTCCACAGTCCTAGCCACATTCGCAAGCAAATCCCAAATCTAGGAGCAGGCAATTATCACCATCCATCACAGATTAATAAACAAGGCCAATTTTTCAGGAGGAAAATATAAAAGTGTCTGCTGATTTATCTTGATAGAATAAACCCTGCTTCAGAGATCAAACTACACAATATGTATGAGTCACTATTGGCAATGGTTTAAATCTCAATGCAACTGCTTTCTGTGAGTAAAAATATTTGAAAGGAATGTGTGTGTGTATATGTATGTACGTGTGTGAAAATGTTTCGTTGTATGTATTCATTGTATTGGCTGCATGAGTAAGGTGACTGATATGTAACAAAAAGCCTGATACAAACAACGATGTATGGTGGCAATCCGAGTAACGGTCTCGCAAATTCTTTTCTACAAAGTTTTATACTAACAAATAACTACAATCCTAGAATGCGAAGCCGAAAGCTTTGAGAACAACACTTTAGAGCATTGCACTATAAGAATTTCAATTTAAAACTTAATTTGTTATTGGCCAGGGTATATGACAATTAACAAAGGGGTATTTATTAATTATATATTATGATGGTGAGTAGGCAGCAGGAGTTGAATATAGAATTAGAGGGGGAAGTACTACAACAGACGGAACAGTTTGAATATTTAGGAGTGTATAGTGGAGTAAGAAATGATATGTTTCAGGAGTTGAACCATAGAATTTGAAAGTTTAATGGTACATTTGCGTCGTTGAACACCTTTTGCTTAAGGATCGTAATATACCGAGTCAAAATAATAATATATACCAACATTATGAGGTCCATATTAACATATGAGACTAGGCTTGGACACTAAATACAAAAGCTAAAAGTAAAGCACAGGCATGAGAAATGAAAGTATTAAGATTGATATTGGGGGTGACAAGATTGGAAAGTTGGAGGAATGATGACGTGAGGGTGGTGTTGGGAGTGGAGAGTATATTGGAACTGGTGAAGGGAGGGAAGTTGAGATGGTTCGGACATGTGAGGAGGATAGAAGCAAAAGGGTGTGCGAAAAGGTATTTTGAGTGGCAGCCGGAGGAAAGAGAGGAGTGGGAAGGCCGAGGGTGAGGTGGAGGGATGGTGTTGAGAGCGGAGGAGAGAAGGGGGATGACCATGGAAGAGGTGGACGGGGAAAGAATTTACGATGATCGACGGCGAGGGAGGAGCTTCGTGCAAGACAGCCGACAATTGCATACGCCTACAGGATGATGGTGAAAAAGGTGAGAATATTCAAACTTAAAATAATGAAGAAGTGTTGCAAAACTGGTGTATCAATTTAAATCAATTGATAATCATTATTCCTACACTAAACTGCATTAATTTCTTTCAAATCACCCATTGGTACAATATAAAAATATTTGTATTTAAAATAGAAGTTAAAATATATAAAAGGCTAAGAGAAATTATTCAAGTTTTGACGGAAAATTGAAACTTTAATTCTCCGGATGAATATCTTAATGAAAAATATTATAACTTGTTTTCAAAGCTAATTTCCCAATAAACCCTTCAAATTTAAATTAAATTAATCAAAGCGACAAACTTACAGCAAAAATATAACTAATCAAAATCTTATTTTTTTTGTATCAAAATTAAAACATTATATTAACAAAAAGATTTCTTACTTTGTTGCAACCAAAAAGAATCAAATCTGAATCTTCCGTAATTACAATATCGGCGACTCCATTTAAATTGAGGAAGGCAAGCTGAGAATCTGCCTCATACGGAGCCACAATTGTATCAATATTTCTTGCCCTACATGCCTTGATCACTTCATGAGCCATTGTGGAGGTGATATCCACACATCGCTGGAAACATTCTCTAGCCTCCTTTATTTTTCCTTCACGTAGAAGTTCTTTAGCTTTACGACGATTTTTTATACGGTTCCTGAAATTACAATTCATAAAAATTATATCTTAATTATAATTTTAGGATAATTTAATTTGATTTGATTTGATAGACATTACAGATTATTTACTACACATTTCAATGTCCATATATTATTAGTTTTTTCTTTTTTATATTATTATTATTGGTCATTCTTCTAAATCATAAAACTAAAAAAAACAATATATAATTAACATAATAAAAATACATAAGAATATACTGTTATGCAAATAATTTGGTACCTAAAAACTTTTCAACTAAATATTTACAGTAAGCTATAAAGAAAAAAAAAATCAGTATTTAAAAATGGGTATATATAAATTTTGATTACTGGAAAAGACTATTATATTATACTGTCTGCGTCTAATGCTAAAATACTATTTATATTGCTAAAACTGCTACTGATTTATTATTTTTTTAAATATCTTTATATATAATTAATAGAAATTGAATACCGTTTTCATATGCATATAGAATGTTATAAAATTTATATAATGGTTACAAACATTAGAGGACAAAAAAAAAGTTGTAATTTTAAGTTAATTTATCGAAACATGAAATTACTGAGTTCCCCATTTCTGTCAAAACTAAATTTTAACATCACATACTGCATCTTCCATCTGTCAGGAAAGAGGTTCAGCTTAACATTTAGGTCATCATCCTCTTCTATATTGTCCTTTATCTTGGAGCACTTGCTTCTCCATTAAGGTTTATATCGATAGTAGTTTGCAGTCTTAATGAATCCTCCCCCAAGTCCTTCCATCTCTTTCTAGGCTTTCCTCTTTGTCTGATCCCCATGTTCACATCTCAATCTGACCAATTTCTTGTTATATACTATTTGCTTCTCTCGCTATTTCATTTCTCATTATCTTAACTGGTTTTCCCAACTACAAACCTGCTCCCTTTTTTGTGGTACTGTGGGATTTATTTCCATATACAACAGAACAGAAATCAGTACACTACTCTGTTACTCTCCTGCCCGCCACACCCATTTGCTGGTCCTTCAAGATGGGATAAAAAGCTCCCATTGCCCAACGTTCACGTGCTATAGAATAAGAAATTTCCCTGGTAAAAAATAGGAAATCTTTCTGGTATTCTCTTCTTCCTCTGTAAAAACTCCTACAAGAAACTTAAAACCTTTCAATATTTTCGATTTCCTATCCAATAAAATATCCATCCACCACCAAATTCATTCTTTCCTAGTTTCCTCTACTCAAAATCTTCGTATTATCTATATTCATCATCAATGTGAACAGTCATTTATTGAAAAATCAAATCACTACCTCCCTCAGTCTTTTCCCATTCTCGCTCCATAGAACTAGATGATCAGCATACGCCATTATGTCTACATCACGTGGAGCACTTCCTCGCTTACCTTCTTTATTAGTTTATCAAGAAAAGCTATCTGCAAACAAATGGGTAGGCTAATACACAACCTTGTTTAATTTCCGTTCTTACACAACATACTTTTGTCCTCTATGTATTCACGCTGCACATCACCAAGCTGTGGCTCTATTACTGTCCTCAATCTTTCATATACCTTTAGTAGATAACATATTAAAGACGTTCCAAAGTAATTAAAAAAAAAAAAAAAACTTATTCCTCCATATTTTTTACAAGTTGAGAGTAAAGAGTATAGTAACTATGCATATTTCTGGAACTTTTACTATTTATCAGCCACAATCCACAAATTTACATGCTATTTTTATGCTTCTTTCCTCCTTCCTTAGCCAATTTTATTGGTCTTCCAATTTTTTCTATTCCTTAATGCCTCTTCCTAATCTTCTCGTTATAAAATCTCCTTCCATCACTTCTTCACCTTTCTTATACTTTCATGATTTTCCCCAACCATATTCAGGATTTCTTTAAAATAACTTGTTCACCTTTTATTTATATCTTCTTTCTTCAGAAGTATCTCTTAATAATCTTGAATATTACTCAATTTATCATCTTAGTTTCTTTATTTTTTCTAATATGTGTTTTTCACATTCAAAATATGTCTAAAAATATCATCTGATAATAATCTTTCCACTGCGTCCTTCATTGCTCTCCTTTCACTCCTGCCCTATTCCAAGTTTGAACATATTTATCTCCTGCTTGTTTTTCTCTTTGACCCTTTTCTCATCATGGCTATTTTTTCTGTTACTGGTTTTCTTTCCAAGAATAGATTCAGACCAACTTTCTTCCTGATGTCTCTGTCACCACACTTTCTGTGTATTTACGTCTATTTCTTAGTTTTCCTTTTCTTCAAACTTTTCATTGTAATATTTTAGATAAGATTATAATATAAAATATAGAAATTACACAAACAAATTTAAAATTTTATCTATTACAATTGAAGTAAAATCATATTATAATTAAAAAAGAAAGTCATAAACAAAATTAATTCTTACTCTCTTCTCTTCAATTCAGTTACTTCTTTAGCTGGTAAATGACACCCATCGAAAACGAGGATTGGTTTTATACCATGCGAGAGAAGCAGATTAACTTGCTTCATAACATAGAGAATGTACCTGAAATATATTCAATTGCAAATATATAACTAACAAGGTTTAACTTCTAATCTATAGGAAAATTTATTTTATAAAAATCATTAGTGTATTTATAAATACAAATATAAATGAAAAGTTACCCATCAGTTGGCTCTCCTTTAACCAATTTTTCAGCACATGAAAAAGCTCCTTTATGTAACCAACAATAGACATCCACAGCTGCAACTTTTCCTCTAAATTCACTTAGCTTTATGGGGCGTGAGGATTTCTTTAAAAATGGCAGTAGCCCTTGTATACCCATTTTCTGAAAATAATAAAAAAAATATTTGATAATTTTAATGTTAACTTAAAAAAGAATTATCATTTCATTCAAATACTAGACCTTTATTCGTTACTTAAAAATCTATGTAAAATATAGATAATACATAAACTCTCCAAAGTGATGGCATTGAACAGGCTTAATTTGACTTAGCCTATGCAGACCTTGAACTTTATTTCTTGCGTCCAGAATCTTACAGAAAGAGTCAAGTTTACACTATAAAGAAAAAAATACAATAAAATAATTTCCAATCTGAAATAACATTTTTAAAATCAGTTTGGTACGAAAAAATTATTTAACGGAATCATCTTTTTTGCACTCTGGATCATAAAGAATAAACACTAAAGACTAAAGGAAAACAATTCTAAATTTTGCTATAAAAATGAAAATAAACTGAGTTGAAAATATTGAAAATATACAAACAAACTTGCGAAAAAAGAAAAAACAAAAAAAATATATATATATATACTATATAATATAATATATAATATATATATTATATATATATATGTTATATATATCATATATATATACTATTATATATATATAATTATACTATATATAATATATAATATATATATATATATAAATGATATATTATAATATCTATATATTATATATATAATATATATATATATATATATATATATATATATATTGCATAAAAACAAAATATTATATTTTATATTCTTTTTTGCAACTCTAGGACCTATACAAAAGCTGCTATAAATTCCTCCTCAAAATAAGTGGCCCTATGGATCAAAAAATCAATATCAAACCCCTACCTGCACTTTATAAAAACTGAAACTAGAATCTCACATATATTATTTGTAAAACTAACAAATTTAATCAGGTCTAAATGTAGTAAATCTGTGGGACAGATATACATTATAGTCAAACTAAGTCATAGCTAATACAAGGTGGTATTCAAAATATTTGGGATTGGTAGCATAAACTGGATGTCAGTGGCAGTAACACGATGTAGTTATACAATAGCATAGTAATCTTATGAGCGTATTTGGAAGTTTCGCCCTGAGTGAACCAGATGTTAAAACTTTTATTTGATGTTTATTTGTAGTGCACATGATTTGTGGCGCTTTATAAATGATCCAAAGGAACAGCTTGCATTCTGTCACTGTCAATTTGGGCGCTGAGGATCTCTCACAGCTGATACAGAAGCAAGCTATGTTGACCGTGAGCAATGGGGCTTGTTTACAGCTGCCATTGATTATCCCAACATTCTTGTCAAGTCATCACAGGTGTGAGAGCTGCATTATGACTCATGGCCAACAGCACAAAGCAACAAATCTCACATAGAAACGACATCACATACACATCTCCAAAAAGCACACAACAAAAGAGTCACAGACAGGATCAACCAGCAAATCAGCGCAAACAGTTCACATACTACAACACATATTTACCTTTATAGTATAAGTCAAAGAAGAGCATTGTATAGATCTAAGATCAAAGAAATATAGTTCACAATATGATCTAATCGAACAAACTATCCCGGTCGACTATCCCACGAAAATAGTGCTACAGGTGTAACTTGGCCCTTCGGGTTCATCCAACTTCTCCTTATTTGAAACTAAGGTATATAACAAAAAACTCTTAAATATATATTATTAAATTATATGCAAACTACAAATTTCTTAGCCGAAGCCATTTATTTTAAATTATATTTGACATTGAAATCAAAAAGAATTTTGAAATAACATTCAGAGGAATTCATTTATTGTATGCGCAAATGATAATTTTGTGATCTAAAGTTAAACACGACCCCGCGCGCGTACTATCTCACCGGTTGGAAAAATCCATACAAAAGATCACTAACGAGAACTAGAATCGAATTTGAGGAGGAGTAGTCATAGCAGAAATAAATTCGATGACTATAATCCAACAGAATAACCTAAAAATCACTGCTCTAACCGCCTTCCCAACAAAGCCAAAATTTATAAATTTTATTACATTTATAATTTATAACGACTGAGTCGCGAAGAACAGGGCCATGTGCTTTAAAACGGGTGAATCCATGAACAGTTAAAAAATCCATCAAATCATATTCATAAGGTTAGACTCAAGAAATTACTGGTGAACTATGTGCTAAAAAGAAGAGTTTACAAGACACATAATCAATCAAAGTAATATGGTCTCTCGAACCGCTAAAGATTAATAAAAAGTTTAGTGTATCAAGATATAAATGGCCAAATACCTTTGCTACTGTTACGTCTTGTACAAAATAAAACATAAGGTAAATATGTAGCTAATGTTCAGAGAATAAATAATTACCAAACAAATTCGCACAATACTAAAACAGTTCTTTCATCTACAAAAACACAACACAAAAAAGTAGAACAGAGAGCCCAGCTATTTTTAGAAATATTAAAGCTGGTTTAACAAGAAAAAATTTATTAAAAAAAATAAAAAACCAGCAATATCGACAATTTAATACAGCTACACCGCGCGTCACAGTCAAGCCTCACAAAAAAAAGTTTAAATATAGATTCAATCTTAATCAAACCACCTAGAGAAGTTCATTATATAATTTATCACTAATCAAAATAAAAATATACATTATGAGGTAACATAAGAGCACTATCAGACCCAAATAGTAAAATTCACTTTAGTACAACAATGCTCGAGTCATCCTTAAAAATATTAAACATATTATAGATTATAAAATGAAACACATTATGTGCAAGCAATAAGTCGATTATAATCTATATATTAATTACAGATAGTAACAAATCACATCGAAGTAATCGTTAACGACTATTTAAAAAACTCCAGGTCCAACAAAGTAAAATCTTTCCTTTATAACCAAAAAACAAATACTCAGAAAGGCCACAACAAAAATCACTGGGACTCTAACTCTGTGGATCCAGAATTACAACTCCAAGCGGTAAAAACATATAGATAGAAAAAAACAGTGAAAAGTGAGGAAAAACCACCCCTCCATTATGTTATTTTCGTATTTTACCGTATTATTGAATTTTTATTACATATAATTAATTTAATATAAAAATAGTTACTTTATTAAGTAAAAATTAAAATCAAATGAAATTATATAAAAATAATGAATTCAAAAAAGGTAAAATTTTGATTGTTCGGAAGAGGTGATACTAAAACCTTAATTTTTATTCTTAAAAAAAAAATCATGATTTACAAAATTATTAACTTTTTAAGTAATTTTACACAGCCATTACTAATTATTACATTTAGTAAAATTAAAATATCAAAAATTGATTTTAATGTAAGAGGAATTTAAACATGTCCCGATTACCCCTCAATGGTGGTCCGACTCACCCCTCCAAGGTCAGGCTAAATGAGCTTTATTAAAACTTTTAATAAAACTTTTATTATTAGAATTACATTATTATTTTTTTTGTGTGCTTATTACTACTATATGGCCTTGAATTTCAGAGAAAAAAAATTTCAAAAAGTGCATTAGGGGAAAGTTGGGAGACGAAGTTATACCTAAAGTGGTCCAAGTCACCCAGCCCAACGCTACATGACAGCATATTAATACATTAATATTTATGAGTTGTACTCTTTTTTGAGCATTGATAAAAAACACTGTTATATTTTTGTTTTTCAATAATTTTCTATAAAAAAAATTTATATTTTGGATATTTCATAAAAGATAAATTATTTCAAGTTAATTATTTAACTACTCCCTTTTATGTTTTGCTTTTAATCCAATATTTTATCTACTATTAACTTAATATCAAGAAAAAGAAACACTTAGTCATATCATTTGACGGTATTGTTCTATATTTGAATCAGTGCATATTTTCTGAAAAAATTTTCTAAGTTCAAAAAAATTTCTAAGTTCAGAAAAGTTAAGTTAAGTTTTTTAAGAAAATTCTTTAGTGGCAAGCTTCTGGCATAATTCCAGAAGCTTGCCACTAAAGAATTTTTCTTAAAAAACTTTACAGCTAAAATGTCTGAATTAAGAATTTTTTTTGAAACTTAGAATATTTTTTAAGAAAATATACACTGATTCAAATATGGAACTTTCCCCATTTGACTTATGCAAATAATTAATTAATTCATATGTGCTCTTATAGGAACCAATTTCAAGGCTGGTCCAACAATTATACATATATGGACAAAATTATCAATTATAGCGACACCAGCCAATTTTCATGAATCTTATATGGAATGTTTGAAATGATTCATAATGAAAGAAATAATTAAAAAAAAAAAAAGTTAAAAATAAAATAAAATGTGCCTCAAATAAATTATGAAGTCTCCGAACTTTAAATTTATAGACTATTTACTTTTGGATACTATTTGAAAAAAAATTTCTTTGCTTAAGACTTATGGTACTAAGCCTATATTTATTACTTTTCCAGCAATTGACAGGTTGGTTGATATAGATTACATTAGGTTCTATAATAAGTTCTGGTTTGGATATATATTATATAGGGCTCTATTAAAAGTTCTGGTGTTGATATTTATCATATCTGGTTCTATAAAAGTGTCTGGTATTGATATTATTATATCGGGTTCTATAATAAGTTCTGGTTTGGATATATATTATATAGGGCTCTATAAAAAATGTTCTGGTGTTGATATTTATTATATCTGGTTCCATAAAAGTGTCTGGTGTTGATATTTATGATATCGGGTTCTATAATAAGTTCTGGGTTAGATATATATTATATAGGGCTACATAAAAAGCTCTGGTGTTGATATTTATTATATTGGGATCTATAAATGTGTCTGGTGTTGATATTTGTTATATCGGGTTCTATAATTAGTTCTGGTTTGGATATATATTATATAGGGCTCAATAAAAAGTTCTGGTGTCGAAATTTATTATATCTGGTTCTGTTGTGAGTTTTATGGCTGATATTTTCTGTTATGGTTGTACAACAAATTTTTTGTTGCGATCTATTTTTGTTTTTGGTTCATTAATAGGTTTTGATGCGATTATTTATCTTATCTTCTTTAATAACAGATTCTGGTATTGCAGTTTGGTGGTAGGTCGTGGTATCCGAAGTGAAAAGTATGATTGCATTTAGTTTGGTGAAGAAGGAGAATGGTTGAAGTATGTGTCTGGATGTTCAATCAGTTGGGGTTCTAGGATGGGATTTATGGATCATTATGGTGCTCTATGTAAAATTAAGTTAGTAGGGGCTTTAAAGTTTGTTAGGTTATACGAAAGGAAGTAGTAAATTAAGAGTGAGAAAGTTAAGTGTGCAAGATAATAAGGATAACGTTGTAAGAGCGCTCGCTAATCAAAACGGTTTGAATGTGAACAAGTTGATACTGACTAGGGCAGAATCTGGAGGGGCAAATGAAAGGAAGCAAATTGGTTAGTAGTTAGCAAAGGAGTGTGTGGATGTGCTAAGTAGGAAGTAAGAATGTTACCAGTGGATGGAATGAAGAGGGTGATGAAAGCGGTTAAAGGTAAACAAGAAGCGTGGTTGAATGTTTAAAAGACAAATGATGAAGATTTCAAAAGAAAGATCTTTGGAATTATAAGGAGGAAAAAAAGAATTACTAAAAGGTGTATACGTAGGAGAAACAAAGAAGGTAAATGAACAGTTAGGAGGAGGATGAATGAGGACAATACAAGCAACTACCGCGGCTCTTCTGGAGGAAGCGGCGAAAGGTAAGAATGAGTTAAGGGGTATCTGCTTAGAATAATGATAGGGATGGTGTATTTGTAACTGATAGAAATGGTTGTGAGGGGGAGTGTGGAAAGAACACTTCGATTACCTGTAATCGGTAGTGATGAAGAGGTGTTTAGTGAATGTGTGCGGTTTTGGATGGTGCAAGAAGGAATAGGTATTTTTGGGGATGGAAGGTTATTAGTAAGGAAGAGGTAATGGTGGTAGAGTGAGAAATTGAAGAATGGTAAATCTGCAGGTATAGATGACATTACTAGTGAAAGATGAGAATGGAGGGAGATGGTGATTGAATTGGATTGGAAGTTGTGTAATAAAGAGTTTATGGGGGTTATAGTTCCGAGGGATTAGAGCAGTTATATTCCTCTTATAAACGGGTAAGGGAGAAAAGGGGCACTGTAGAAATTATATATGGAAATAAGTTTATTGAGTGTTTGTAGGCGAAGGTATATGCTGGTATTTTTGGTCGACAGAGTGAGTCGAAGAGTGACTGAAGACATGATTGGTGAAGAACAAGGTGCGTTTAAGGAGTGGTAGAGGATGTGTGGATCAAATCTTTTCATTGAAACAAATGATTGAGAAACATGAGGGAGGAGAGAATACACATCTGTATTTGGTTTTATGGATATTCTGCGAGAGAGGCGTATGATAGATTAATAGGAAGCGTTATGGCAGGTGTTAGTGATATAATGGTGTTGGTGGTAGGCCTTCTATGGAATCAGAAAGTATGTATGAGATAGTGAGGCATGTGTAAGAATAGATGTGGGTGTCAGATGGTGATTGGTTTAAGGATTAACTAGCGGAGTAAGACAGGGTTCTGTGTTATGTCTCCTTGTTCAATTTTGGTACTATGACTGGGGTTATGAAAAGATTTGAAGGTGGGATGGGCAGGAAATGGTGTTAGAATGTGGAGAATGGAGATGACTGGGAGGGTGCCTACCTATTATATGCGACGATGATTTGGTTCTGTGTGGGCGATTCTGAAGAGAGTTTGAGAGGATAGATAGAGAGATTGTGGAGAGTGTGTGTAAAAGGAGGGGCCTTGAAAGTAAACCGTGGATAAGAGTAAGGTTATGGTTGTGAGTGAGGGACACCTCCCCAGTGTGAAGGTTAATGTTAGATGTGAAGCAGCTAGAACATGTCCTTGAGTTTATATTGTAGGTATATGTTGGATAGAAAGGACGGGAGATGCAGAGTGTAGTAGGAAAGTTGTCGAATGGCGGAAGGTGCTGGTGCAATTAATCGTGTTGGTGAATGTGCAAAGGGACTAAGTCTTAGTGTGCTAGGGTCTTACATGAGGAGTTATGTTGTTACCTCTGTGTTAATGTAGTATAGTAAGTGAGACTATGGTCTGGAAATAGAAGTATAGATCTCTAAAGTTCAATGGGTCAGATGGACAATCTTTAGGGGATGTGCTAAGGTGTGACGAAGAATTGAGTTAAGAGAGGCAATGAACCGTATTAAGAGAGTGGTGGTGGTGTGAAGAAGGGGTAAATGGAGAAGATAATGAAAGTATGTTGAGATGGTTTGGTCATGTGGAAAGGATGAATGATATAGGGTTGGTTAAGCCGGATGTATAAGTGGTGAGTGTGTTGGGAACCGACCGGACTGGGACCGAAGAGAAGTGGATTGAGTCGGTAGACGAATGTCTGAAGGAGAGAAATGTGAGTTTGGAGAGGCGAGAATAAAAGTGCATGATAGGAAGAGAATGGCGGGGTTTGTGTATGGGGGCATGGTTGGTGGCCCACCTGGGCCAGGGGAATGAACCTTTACATTGACGATTTACCAAGTGAGGGTCCGTCGCGGTACATGATGCTCTAGGGTGGGATTCTTCTGTCTGTGGACGAGCTCTCACTAGAATTAATGGTAAGAGGGGGCGGTAAGGCTGGGGGCTTTCTTTTCGACGTTTGTTCTCCTACTGCTTTTTCTTTTCCGATGCTGGTACAGCACCTTACCCCCAATCTTGGGGTCAAGAGGAAGGTGAAGAAAGCAGAAAGAAAATAATATATATATATATATATATATATGTATATATATATATATATATATTTAGATTATATTATATATATATTATATATATATTATATATATTATACTATTATTATATACTACTATATATATTATATATATATATATATATATATTATATATATTATTATATAATAATATAAATATTATATTATATTATATATATAACCTGATGGCACCAACTGCAGATCTCAAATATCTCAATGCGACAAAACCTAAAATTCCTCCTTGAAAAACAATTAAAATGTTCTAATTTGCCTTTACACCTTCACATCAAAAACAAGTCATTTAACCACAGCAAATTGAAAACTAAATGTCCTACAAACTTTGTCTCAACACAATTTCAGTAACAAAGCAACTACACTGACAACTAATTACAAACAATTTTCAAGAACTACAATCAACTATGGACCAACAGTCTGGTACCGCTTTAACTCTCATCAACTAACAGAATTAAAATTACAAAGGATCCAATCTTCTACATATTACAATTTGAAAACTCACTCCAATTCAATGGCTGAAAAAAGAAAATTTCTCCTAATTCAGGATCACCTGGACATGATAGAAACGCAATTCCAGCCAGGGCTCTCGACCCAAACCATCCATACCATAACTACCTACAAGACCACACTATACACTGTTGAAAATCCCCTCCCTCCTCCGCTGCCCTCTATTACGGCATTCCTTAGACCCTGCCCTATATTCCAACAACACATCTCTCTCAAGACATATTCACATATACTTTACACATCATGCATGGGTAAGGAAAATAATTAAAAAAAAAAATTTTTTTTAAAAAATCAATTTTTGTTGTACTAAGGCTAAGAGTAGCTCCACAATTACCATTTGTTTTTGTTTTTTCAGCCCTATTTTTTTTTTTTTTTTTTTTTTTTTTTTAGTAGAATTATAAAAATACATTTTGAATCTTTAAGTAGCCTAATGAAGAAATACCCAAATAATTTAAAGAAATACCCAAACATTTTATTAAACATGTAGCTTATTTATCTTTCAAGATACTGTAGGCTATACTGTAATGTTTATGAAAATCCAAGGAAATACACCAATTCTAAATAATTACTTTTATGTTTATTTAAATTATATTGGTAATAGTACAATTTATGTATGCTGCCTTCTAGTCTAGCAGCCAGCCAGCAAGAACTTCACTCATGTCAAGAAATATAAGAATAAACTGAAAATGTGTTCAAATTTATTAAAAGTATAATAAAAATCCATGGGAAAGCATTTAAATACCAGTTTTCAGTACTAAATAAATTAAAAAAATATATACAATTGTACAGGGAGGCCGCCATCTTGAAATTCAGAAGAAAATGGTTTTAACAATTAAGGAGTTTTATCACCGTGAGTGGCGAAATTTAAGTATTGACAATGTAAAAAATACTGCAATTGTAGATGTATATTAGGATACCCACGAAAAAATATTACAATACTTGTAAGCTATATTCATTTTAATTCTAACCTTTCACTTGATCCCAACGCACCGTTTATAAAATTTCAAATTAAAGATTTATAAATATAAAGTAAAAATTTTGCAGCTGAATTTAACGATATTGAATTTGTACATTAAATTATAAAAGAGAAAAACATTTTAATCATAAACATAGCAAAGAATTTTGACATTTCACACATTTAAATTCTTAAATAGCCCGCTTCATTTTTTCTTTCTTCAATGAATTTGCTTTCTTCTTTTAACAATTTATGTATCAGGACATGGTTTACATTTTCAATATTTATGAATCTTAAATGAATCTAACAGAAGCTCCGGCATTCATCAAAAATTCAAGACATTTTACCAAATTTACTTTCTAGTTTCTACATAAAATGTTTCAAATGTTATTTAAAAAACTAAAAATTTTTTTTACATGGTGCCACCACTCAAAGGGCAGAGCTCTTTTCTAGAATTGGGTAAAAACAAGAAAAAACAAACGAGAAGTAAAACCCACCTCTCTCAGAATATTTAGAAAAATGAATAGAGACAACCATTTTATGTTCTTTCCGATTGAGGGAATTAAATCCTTATAAAAAGAAAAATTAAATAAGTGTACACAGCCTTATTTCTTATTTTATTTACCCTAATTAAATATAATTTACAGAATATCTTAAATTTAAAATGCGTTATTGATAATTATAAAATCTTTAAAATAACTTGACATATTAATAAACACTAAATCATTAAAATTACTGTGATAACATGGTCATGAAATTTACTTAAAATTCTAATAAATTTTTGTTACTGATGAGTTCATAGATTTTTTTTTAATCTACTCATATGGGAAAGGTCAGGGGCCCACACGGAATCCACCAGAGGTGGAATACAAATTAAAATCAAGGACCGGCATAATCTGAATCACGGCGCTATTTGAAACTGAGTGGGACGTCTTCAAACTGGAAGGAGTAATGAAGAGTAGAGTCCGAGGCACTGAAGTGGATAGATGATGAAGCGACCGAGAAAAGATCATTGATGAAAAGTGGGGGGAAAAAAAAGAGTTGGAGATAGAACACAATCTTGGGGAACACCTCTATTCGTAGATTTAAAGGATGAATGGTGAATGTCTACAACTGCCATTGAATGACTGGAAAGGAAATCGGAGAGTAGGATATATACAAAAACAGATAAGTTTGGAGATAAAAGTTTTGCTCCAGACTCTTTCGAAGGCTTTCGATAAATTTAGCGCCACATCAAAGATTTACCGAAATACCGAAGAGCAGAGAGAAAATCAAGAATCAGAGAGTAGAGAGATAAAATCACCAGTAGAGCGTTCATTACCAAAAACCATACTAACGATCAGAGATAAGACTTGAAAAATAAATATGTTTCCAAATCTTCCTGTTAAAAGATAGACGAGAAAACTTTGGTAAGAAAGGAAGTTAAAGCGGTAGGACGCTAGCTAGAAGGTTGAGAGTAATCTTCCTTTGAATGAACGCATTTTTCTAGTAGGAAAGGAACGTCGAAGTGGAAAGACAAAGACGAAACAGTTTCCCTAAGCAGGGTGCAAGCTCGAAAACACAAGTCTTAAGAGTCACAGGTGAGATACCATCATGATTCAGAACCATACACCCATTGGTGAGTTGACAAAGGTTTAACATACGGTTCTCTGCTTTGTCATAAATTAACTACCGATTCTCATGCCTGGAAAAGCTTTACCGGTTGCGAACCCTCTCCAGCTCACTGGTGGATATACCTTCTTAGTGTTAAGCGCAGAGAGAGCAGAAATAAAATCTTTAGAATAAATTACAATGTTAGGTATAAATAAGTTGGAGGAAGGTGGATAAGGTGGATTTTTTATTTTTTAAAGTTCGCACCTTATAGACATTCCCCTATTCTAGGAGGAAAGCTGCTTTAGGTAATTACTACCTAGGATACAGACGAGGGATCAAACCGTAGCCTCTTACCTTGCCACTCTGTCAGTGAACATACCGAATCGTTTAAAGTGAAATTAAACACGAAGGTTTGAGCGAAGAGCTCAGCTTTAGTGGAATGTAAAGCGACAGTTGTGTCATCAAAAGACTAAGAACCAAAGTTAGAATTGACATAATTTTTGCAACATGCCAGAAAGAGCGTGAGGAAGAAAAACCCAAAAGATCATTTCATTTCCTACGAGGAAAAAGCTTTTAGAGTCCCGGAGAATAGATTATGCACTATTCCCAGATTAAATATAAATTGCACAAGTGTTTCGAGTTTGAAGACGGCGGTAATATAGCACAAAAAAAAACAGAGCTAAATCAAGGTTTGCTAGTTTGAGCTGAAGTTTTGAAGTCTGAATTGGTGGTGAATTTTAAATTTGAGCAAAATTTTCTAATTTTCATTTGATTTACATCAAAAAGGCAAGAAGTATTATTGAACGAACTCTAAAACATCGATTTTGAACGAATTTCTATGTTACTATCCGTTTATTTTGCATGATTAGCATTTGAAGAAAAAACATATGAATTTTACGTTTTTGAGCATAGAAAGTTTTTGACTTCCACTCAGTAATAACTAAAAAATTCAACTATACACAGATACTTCAATTAGCTAAAATCTCTTCAGATGAGATTTTGATATCTGCTTTCATTAAATTTTTACCAGCAATTCCCAAAATCAGGTGAAAAGAATTTTTTATAAATGAAAAATTAAAGTAATGGACGATATTGAATTAAATTATGCATACAGATAATTAACATAATGTTGCACTTCTAAATCTATATTAAAGGGAGCCGGCATGTTCACCGACAGCAATTCACCGACATATGTACAAACACACACACACACACACACCTACACACACAACACACACACACACACCACATACCACACTATATATATATATACTTTATCTATATAATATATATATACATATACATATATATATATAACTATTATATATACTATATATATATTACTATATATATATCTATATCATATATTATATATATATATATATATATAATATTATATATATCTGGGTGAATTACCCCTTTAAATGATTTTGAATATATAAGGAACCATGAAACTCGTAAGCATATATATATATATATTATATCACCTAATCTCACTACTCACTACTATATTATATATATATATATATATATATATATAAGTGCTTATATATAATATCTAGAAATTTATATATTTTAGATATGATGTTGTGTATAATGGGAGGTTAGGTTAGTTCGTACATCAATACAGTATTTCCAAAAAAAACTATATATAAAAAAAAAGAGTTTTCCAAAAACTCCTTCAGTCCTCAAAAGATTTTGAGACTTCATGGAAAACATCTTCGCCTTTTTTGTTGGCAGCGCGCGAAATTGCTTATATATATATATATATATTATAATATTATATATGATATATGTTAAATACATTATATCATGTCAGATGGCTAGGTATATTAACCTCTTTATATATATATATATATATATAATATAAATATATATATCTATATATGATATATATATACTTTATACATATATATATATATTAATATATAGATATAATTATATATATATATAATATATATATGGTATTATATATATATATATAATATATATATATATTATATATATTAAATATATAATATATATTATATATAATATATATTTATATATATTTATATATATATTATTTATATATATATATGTATACATAGCAAGGACCGCATATTCATTCAAAAACTTTCGCTAGTCATCTATGTACTCATGTAAATCGTTCTAGAAACCCCTGGAGGTACGCGAATTCCAGTTTGAGAACCCTCCTCTAAGGCCTAGAGTCTAAATAATTTTATTAAAGAACTTTGTTGAGAAATAACGAAAGTGAAACACCGAAATACGTTTTCTTAATCTATAGTTAATGAAAATACCGCCTTAAAACCATGTTAGGGGTCGGGAGTCGGAATTTTTGGAGGGAGTCGGACGTTTGAGACATTAAGACTCGAAGTCCGACGTAACTTCGCAACCTTGGCGTGTGTGTGTAGGTGTAGGTGTGTGTGTGTGTGTGTGTGTGTGTGTGATGTGTGCTGTGTGTGTGTGTGTGTGTGTGTGTGTGTGTGTGTGTGTGTGTGTGTGTGTGTGTGTGTGTGTGTGTGTGTGTCAATTAAAAAAGAACTAAATTTACTGTTATTTTAAATTAATTTTAATAAATTTGAAAAAATATACCAAATATAGAATCAGTGAAATAAATAAAATTACACAAAAATTGAAATTAAATAAATTTAAATTAATTATGACACGAAAAGGGTCAATCAAGAAAATCAAATATTTCTTATGCCTGATCAGAACCGTAATAAATATTTTAAAATAGAAACCCATAATTATATATATAGCGTATACTTTTACTATATATATAATATAATTATATATATATTATATATATATATATATATATATATTATATAGTATATATAATATAATATATAATATAATATATATATATATATATATATATATATATATATTTATATATATATATATAATATCTATATCGTATATATATATATTATATTATATATATATATATTCTTATACTATATATATTATATATATATATAGTATATATATAGCATATATATATTATATATATATATATATTATATATATATATCTTTCCCCTTGTAACCCCAGATTAGGGGTGGGGTGGCAACACACCGGAAACAATAGTTAAGTAGAAGAACATGACGTAAGTCGAAAGGAAAGTCCCATCCCTCCCTTCATACCTTAAGTGCAAGCCTTTCATAAGTAAAAATCCACCCTATATAGGGCAACAAGCGACTGCGACTAATCCCCCTTTGTGGTATCTCGTCAATGTCATGGTTCATCCCCTGGGCCAGGCTCACAACAATTCACCCTCACAAAACCCCGCCATTCATTTCTGTTATGCACTATTCTTCTCGCTTCTGCTAAATTCACATTACTTTCTATCAGGCATTCCTTTACCGACCCAATCCAGTTTTTCTTTGATCTCCCAGACGATCTTTTCCCAACACACTCAACATACAGATCATATAGACTCCGTTAACCAACCAACTATCACACAGCCATAATTTTACAGACAAACTATCTTAATACACTCTCGTTTATTCTCTCATTAACGTCTTCCTTCATACCAAAAAGCTTCTAACACGCTAATTCCTAATTTTATCAATTTCCTCTCGTACCTAGCAAGCCCTTAAGATTAACCATTTGAACAGACGGAACCTTGATCTGTACCTCTTATTCCACACTGTAGATTCGTTATCATACATTGCATCGAAAAAAACATACCCTCATGTAGAACTCTATCGCACTCAAGACTTAGTCCCTTTGCATTCACCAGAGATTTAATTGCACTATCCACCTTCCTACCACTCATAATTTTCCTACTACACTCTGCATCATCCGTTCTACTTTCATCTAACATATGACCTAAATGTTTAAACTCAGATACTTATTCCAGTTGTTCACCATCCAATATTTTTTTACAGGTAATTACCACTAACGGGCAGAGCCCTTTTCAAGGAGGGGAAGAGTAATAAATTAAAATAATGGGAAAACGCACAAAATTCCAAGTTTAACGCAGATGTCTGAGGTGACCACAGATGGAGGCTTTAAAGAGAGGGAGATTAAATACAGCAAGGAAAACAGGTGAAGGCAGAGAGCTCTACAGAAGAGAGGTGGCTGGAAAGAAGAAGGCACCACAACAAAAAAGCAATCACACGGAATTCATGAGGAAACAGGGCACCCTTGTGCTACGATGGCGACGCAATGGTGGTGGAATGAGAGAGGCCAACTCCCTCGAACACCTGTCGTTGTAGTACCTATAGTAAAAAGACAGTGCACCAACGTCACGTAGCAGAGATAGAGGTTCAAAGGAGTTTCAAAGTAGTGGACAGTTTATTAGTCTTTTAGTCTTAGACTCAACCCTGTCTAAAAGAAGGGTGGAACCAGAGCCCCCCTTCCCCAAATGTGAGAGCAGTACTCCATACAAGAGCGGATAAGATCTTTATATAATTGGAATAGCTGTTCGGAAGGAAAAAATTTACGCAACCTGAAAAAGAATTTCCAGTTTTTTTGAGGCCACCTAAGCAACCATTGTGATATGATGTTTATAAGATAGTTTATTGCTTATGTTCAAACCAAAATGTTCGTGTTGTCCATAGGTGAGACGGACGGAAGAGCCGTCGAAGAAGATAGGAATTTTGAGAGGGAGATGTGAAGAAGTTGAGTTTTTAATGAGTTGAATTTAAAAGGTTGAGGCGACAACACCGGGAAATCCCATCCAGATAAGTTGGAGATAAAACAGAACCTTAAGGAACATCACAATTAACAAGAAAGGAAGAAGAGGTCGCTCCATCAACAAGTGCCGATATGGAGATATCCGAGAGAAAACTAGACAAAAGTGAGGAAAGAGAAAACCCAAAGGAAGGAAACTTAGAGAGTAGTGACGCATGATATACACGGTCAAAGGCATTCGATAAGTCAAACGCCACCTCACACGACTCCCCGTAGTCCCTAAGGGCAGAAGATCATAAATCAGTGAGATAGGAAAGAATGTTACCAGTTGACCTCAAGCTTCGGAAACCATATTGGTGGTCTGAAAAGAGGGAATAAGATTCCAGATGATCCAGGTGGTGAGAGTTGAGAGGGTCAAAGATTTTGGGCAGAATACAAATGAGAGCTATAGGACGATAATTAGAAGGATCAGAGCTGCCACCCTTCTTCGGGATCATCAGGCATAGAGAATAGAGACGAACGAGGACAGGTGTCTGCTGAGAAGCAGAATCCCTTAAAACACGGGGGGGGGGAGAATGCCGTTCGTTCCACTAACCTTCCTGACGTCCATAGATCCCACTATCTCATGCACCCGATCATGTGTAATCACAGGCGGAGCCATGTGACACCTGAGAGGAAAAAAAGAGTAGAAAGAGGATTGCCAGAATCATCCAGGGTAGAATTAGATTAATTAAAAGAGGAGGCCGGAGAGATGAGCCTTTTAAGAAGGAGTGTTAGCTACAGATCCGTCAGAGCGAATAAGAGGAGGAATGGCAGATTTACAGAAGTTATTAGAGATATTTATGGTAAGGGGCCAGAAACCTTTATCAGCATTAGATCAAAGAAGGTCAGCCTTAACCTGACGAAAAATATTCATGCAACTATTCCGAGCTACACGAAAATTAACAAGTGATAGGAGAAGGAGAGTTTTTCCACCCCCGATAGGCATCGTCTCTATCCTGAAAGACACGAGAAGAGATCCCATCAAACTACGAATTTTGAGAAGAAAAAGATTTAGTAGAAAATGAATGGGTTAGACTGATGGAGAATGGAAGAGAATGGTGGGTGCCCTGCTTCTTGTTCGCAGATGATTTGGTTTTGTGTGGCGAATCTGAAGAAAGATTGAGAGGATATGAGGAATGGTAGAGGTTTTTGGCAAAGTGTGCAAAATAAAGGGTTTGAGAGTAAATGTAGATAAGAGTAAGGTAATTGTTGTGGGTGAGGTGAGTTCACAGTGTGAAATCGTATTTTCATGCACTTTAATTGGGCTAATTGGGGTATTGCGTTTCTTCTTTGAATCCTATCATTGGTATGAATCCTGTTTTGACTCGGATGATGCTTCCGTGACTGCTGAAATAGTAGGAACCGTAATCTGCGAAGGAATTAGCAGACCCATTGATCTGCTAATTCCTTCGGAGATTACGGTTCCTACTATTTCAGCAGTCACGGAAGCATCATCCGAGTCAAAACAGGATTCATGCCAATGGTAGGTAGCAAAGAAGCAACGCAATACCCCAATCAGCCCAATTAAAGTGCATGAAAATACGATTTCACACTGTGAACTTACCTCACCCACAACCATTACCTTACTCTTATCTACATTTACTTTCAAATCCCTTATTTTGCACACCTTGCCAAAAACCTCTACCAATCCTCTTATCCTCTCAATCTTTCTTCAGATTCGCCACACAAAACCAAATCATCTGCGAACAAGAAGCAGGACACCCACCATTCTCTTCCATTCTCCATCAGTCTAACCAACTTCCCTGCCATCCCTACCTTTAATTCTTTCATCACCCTATCCGTATAAAATTAAATAGTCATGGAGACAACACATCCCTGTCTCACTTCTCTATCAATATTAAACCATTCACTCTCCACTCCATTTATTCTTATAAATGCTTCACTATCGACATACATACTTTTGATTCCATTCAGAAGTCTACCACCAACACCATATATATCACTAACACGTGTCAAAGAACTTCCCTATTAATCCTGTCATAAGACTGTTTTTAGGTCCATAAAACCTAAATACGGTTTGTTCTTCTTCTCGATCATTTTCTCACTAATTTTCACCAGTTCTTCATCAATCAGACCCCTCAGTAACACGAGGAACTCTTTCAACCAAAATACCAGCATATATCTTTCCTACAACACTTAATAAACTAATCTCCATATAGTTTTTTACAGTTAACTTTATCACACTTACCATTATATAAGAGACCATTACTGCTCTCCTCCAATCCTTCGGAACTACACCCTCCACAAAAGCTTTGTTAACTTCCATATCCATCAATCACAATACATTCTTGATCATTTCACCAGTAATTCCATCTATACCTGCGGATTTACCGTTCTTCAACTTTCTTACTCTACCTATTATCTCCTCCTGACAAATTTCTTCATATCAAAACGCCTACTTCTTCTTGCACCATCAAACCCACACACATATTCCCTATTACTTCTTCATTATGCCAATAGTATGCAGATTTTCGAAGTGTTCCCTCCCCACACTCTCTTCAGGTCCATTTCATCAGTCAAGAAAACACCATCCTATTCATTATTCTATAAAAATTCCCATTACTCTCTTTCTTAGTCTTTTGTTCTTCTTTCCAGAACATCATTACTTGTAGGTATATATTCATTCACCTTCCTAATTGTTCATTTACCTTTTTTTTCCTACGTATGAAACTTTTAGTCTTTGTCTTTTCCTTCCTATATATTTCCATAGGCCTCTATTTTGAATTATTGGTTTTTAGCACATTTAACCACATCCTTTTACTTTTAACAGTTTTTTTTTATACAGGTGACCACCACTCACGGGTAGAGCCAATTTTAATAACATCTTGCATCACCTTTTCATTTCACCATTCACTATTGACATTCTTATTTCATACTTTAGCATAAACACATACTTCTCTGGCCCTACTAGCAAATGCTTCCTTCATTTGCTTCCAGATTTGCTCAGTTTCATCTTGTTCACATTCAATCGAATTATTTGCAAGTCCTCTCGCACTTTCCTTATGACCCTAGTTATGTATCTTCTGACTCCTAGTTCTTCCCACTTCCTTTCTTTTTTATTTCATCTCCATCTATGCTCCCACTAACTTAATTTTACATAAAACAACATTATGATCTGATATTCCCATTCCCAACCCAAATACTGATTTAACATCCGTCGCATACTTAAACATCTCATTCTTCATCAACACAAAATAAGTGATTATCTTCACTTCAACACCATCATTCTCTACACCAACTCTCGCAAACTTATGGATAGTCTCGAGCTCGATGAATGTGTTACTTACACACATACCTCTATCCTCACAAAATTCAAGCACCTACCTACCATTCTCATTTCTTCCCGCAACCTTAAAGGCACCTATTATACCATCCATCTTTCCATCACCTATCCAACCATTCAAGTCGAAAAATACAATCAGTATTAAATCCCCACTCATCCAGTTCAAAATATTATTCAGATTGACCCAGAAAGTCTCACTCTCCTGAACATCACCCTCAGATGGGCCATATGATACAACAATACAAACCTTAACCTCAAACTTAAATTTATTCATTAGTATTCTAGCACTCACACAAGCAAATTCCACCATGGCTCTGTGCCATAAGTCACTCATCAGAATCACAACTCTTTCTCTCCACTCCAGCACACACACACATTTCCCACCACACCACCAGTCTCCACCGCTTCAGATATATATATATATATATATATATATATATATAGTGAGAGTATATATATATATATATATATATATAGATAGAGTATATATATATATATATATATATATATATATATATATATATATATATAAAGAGAGAGAGAAAGAGGAGAGAGATAGAAAGAGAAAAAAAGAAAGATTGAGAGAGAGCAGGAGAGAGAGAGAGAGAAAGAGAGAGAGAGAGAGAAAGAGAGGACTATAAGAAGAAATGCACATTTCTTCTTTGAAGCAAGTAATAATAAGCCATTAAGAAAAATAATTATTATACAAATACCAATAATAATAATCCTACTTTACGACACTGCTTTTTAACATTTTAAAAAATAATTATAATTATTGGTTTTCTATCCTCAACGACCCCCACTCCTCCCCCCCTCCTTCCTATTCATTTTCCGCGAACTCGAAGAAATTTGCAGCTGACCTAAATGTCAGTATTTATTTTCTGCTGCAAAAAATATATTTATATTGAAAAAGCGATAAATTTTTTAAATAAATTTATATCGATATTATTATATCAACACGATAATTGATATTTCGATATTTTTTCCCAATATCGAAAACGATATTCTTTTTAAAAAGGAGTCAATTTTTTTTTAAAGGCCGGAAAAATAAAATCTTATCCTCTCCCGACACCCTGAAGTGATGAAACTCTTTTCCCTCCCTATATTCGTTTTTCGTTCGTCCCCAATGTCGTGTATAAAATAAACTGAATATTGGTTTTAGATTTTTCGTCTTTTCGGGAACCAAAAATAGGGAGAGGGACTGACATGGCCCATACCACATAGTCACCTGTCTCAGAGTATCTACCTGCTAATCACTCATTCAGTTATTCAGTAAATCAAGTGGATAATGCGACCCAATAAAAATTTTGGAATTATAGTAAAATGCTTTCCTGCTATGTTTATGTTAGCAATGAAATATCTTACTGGAAATGCGACGTCAGTCCTCGTCAGAACGAACAGTATCATTATTAAAAAATGTTTGTTCAAATGAAAGGAATAGATCAATTCGAGCATATTAACTAGTTAGTCTTTTAGGTTAGATTTAATAATATATATATATATATATATATACATATATATTGAGCATATATATATATATATATATATATATATATATATATATATATACATATATATATATATATATGTATATATATATATATATATATATATGAAAGAAAGAGTATATATATATATATATATATAGAAAGAGAGAGAGAAAGAGTATATATATATATATGAGAGGAGAGAAAGAGAGAGAGAGAGAGAGAGAGAATGGGTGCACAGATATTGAATATTTTTTATAATTTATTTATTTATTCTTGAGACTGTTAAAGACTTTGCAGTCCACTCGAGACCAGCCTGATCCTGATTTACGTAGTGGTGGAGTGTGTTCAGTGTCAGTGTAGAAGATAATCATTGCAGAATCTAATACTGGAACAGGACTCCTGTGAGTTGGTTTACTGTTAACATACCGAGTACCGACTAGTCTAATCATCTACTGGTGATTACGATTGTTTCGCTTAAATATGTAATTAACTAAATTAACGATCTTATATTAGTTATTAAGAGACGTAAGAAGATGGGATACAACATTACAGCGTTACTCATGATAAGTCGTTTGGCATCCAGTTCGACCTTCTTAAATATTACATATTTCATTTATCATAATAAAATCTAATAGATTTTCTTAAGATCCAGACTTCCAGAGTCGCCCCAAAGCAATCACCTGCTCCACAATTCACTTGGAACAGAACACTTGACTGGCCAATGAAATGACCAACACGAATTTATTTCAGCACACCATTTTGGAAATTGGCATCTTGGCTCATCAGTTTCAATATTTGCAGAGAGAAGAGTGAGAATACATATATATAAAGACATATATATATATGAGAGAAAGAGAGAGAGAGAGAGAGAGAGAAAGAGTATGGATTAAAAGAGAGAGAGAGAGAGAGAGAGAGAGAGGAACACATGAAAGGAATAATGGAAGAAGATGGATTTTGTTGACCCTGACTTATTTTGAGACCTTTCCTATGAACTGAATTTGTCCTGATCCAAAATATCCGACCTTATCAGGTCGTCTATTATAGAGAGAGAGTATATATATATATATATATATTGATTATAATATATCGAAATATCGATATCGAATATCGATATTTTTCTCGCGCTGATAATATCGAAGGCGATATGATATTTTTGTAAATATTTTCTTCTATCATCGATATTTTTAGATATCAGCATCCCTAGGTATTTATTTTCTGCTGCAAACTATAAATTTTTTTCTACCACGGCAGTTTTCCTGGTATTTGAAAGTATATTTTTTTTATGGGAACTTTTTTGTGGGTACACTTTTTCGTATACCTTTTTTTTTAGCTCTTTTTATTTACGCCTCAAAGGTTAATGCCACTATTATTGCGTACTTGACTTATGACACGCAATGACCTGATATATATATATATATATATATATATATATATATATATATATATATATATATATATATATATATATATATATATATATATATATATATATATATACATTGGTATATAAAAAAATATATATATATATATATATATATATATATATATATATATATATATATATATATATATATATATATATAAATATATAGTAATTACATATATATATATATATATATATATATATATATATATATATATACAGATACTATATTAGAGAATTTACAAATCACCTTTCGCGTTTGTCGATATACACAAAGAGAGTCACTTTATAGGTACCTACATGAGTCAGTATATAGGCTTGAGATGCCAATATATATATATATATATATATATATATATATAAACAAGTGGCGCATCGAAAAAATCAGCGAAAGCGTTTCCACGATAAATGCGAAAACGGGCCGTTCCCAAATCTGAATTGTCCGAAGCAATACCAA
>JABUQX010104415.1:30000-33878 GCA_015478945.1 Trachelipus rathkii | reverse complement strand
ATATATATATATATATATATTATATATATAGTATATATATATATATATATAGATATAATATATATATATTAATATAGTATATATATATATAATATATATATATATATATATATATATAATATTTTTAAGGGCAATTTTAATCATAATAATTTACAAAGTGAGATATTAGTCCTCGTAGAGTTGATACTGTGTGTAACTTTTTATTTTTTTTTTTTTTAGCTAACAAACACACACCTACACAACAGCACACCACCACACACACAACATACGACATCGATGTAGTGCACTGACACACTACGACTACACGTGAGTGTGCATCACCTTTGTTGCCAAATCTGGGATAAGGCAATGTTACTAACAATTATCCACCACAAAATTTGATTATTAGTGTTTATTATATAGATTGTATATAATATATTATATTTAAAATATTATATTATTCACGTTATATATATTGTTATATATATATATATATATATATAATATACTTATATAATATATAGTATATATATATATATATATATATATATATATTATAATGAAGTGGAATTTATGAATGAAATTTCATATTTATTTTAATGGTTAATGGAATTCATGGATTAATATTTTTACTTTTATTTTTTTTCTTTTATGGTTTTTGTTTTAAGTATTTTCTTCCAAATTAATAGTTTTAATTCTAGATACTCTCCGTTATATTATTTATTAATATATATTTTATTTGCTATTTCCTTATTCATAATCTTATTAGAAAGCTTCACGACCACTATTGGGCTAATCATTTTATTTTCATATTATTCTAGAAATAGCCTCTAGATAAATTTATTTTATTAATATTTAATAATTATTATTATTATATTATATTATTAAATATTAATATAAATAATTATTATAATAATTAATATTATTAATTATTATAATATATTTATTATTTTGTTAATAGTTCCACAATATAATAAAACGATGAAATAGCAAAAAAAATTTAAAATTTACATATAAAGAACTTCACAAATTGTGTCAAAAGTTCTAAAAAAAGACACAACGGAAAATACTTCATCTAAACTTCTCCAGAAGAAAAATCAAGTCCACTTCTCAGAAAGGGTGTCCATAAGTCCGAAAAACTCTAAAGTAGGGGCTTACAGCCATCCTGGAGGTTCAAAAGATCGGACTTTCCTCTCAGAGTCGCTTCGTAGAATTCTTTTTCCTTTCAAAGCTAAGAAAGAAAGCTTATTCTTGCTGCAGATCATTCTCTTCAGGACTTAGAAGCTGCTGTAGAAGTCTTGTAAATTACTTGCAATATTTCGCTCCGAACTCGACGGCATTCTTCAGCAGAAATGAAATTTAATTTGTGGGAACGGTACTGATGGAATATTTTGTAATAGTTCCACATATTAATAAAAACGATGAGAATAGCATAAAAATTTAAAATTAACATATTAAAGTAACTTCACAAATTGTTGTCAAAAGTTCTAAAAAAAGAACAACAGAAAATACTTATCTAAAACTTCTCCAGAAGAAAGAAAAATCAGTCCACTTCTCAGAAAAGGGTTGTCCATAAGTCCGGAAAAACTCTAAAGTAGGGCGGCTTACAGCCATCCTGGAGGTTCAAGCTAGCGCATCGGACTTTCCTCTCAGAGTCGCTTTGTCGAATTCTTTTTCCTTTCAAAGCTAAGAAGAAAGCTATTCTTGCTGAGATCATTTCTTCAGGACTTAGGAGCTCTGTAGAAGTCTTGTATATTATTGCAATATTTCGCCTCCGAACTCGAGGCATCTTCAGGCAGAAATGAAATTAATTTGTGGGAACGGCTATGATGAATATTTTGTTAATAGTTCCACAATATAATAAAAAGATTTAATAGCCAAAAAAAATTTAAAATTTAAACATATAAAGTAACTTCACAAATGTGTCAAAAGTTCTAAAAAAAGACACAACAGAAAATACTTCATCTAAACTTCTCCAGAAGAAAAATCAAGTCCACTTCTCAGAAAGGGTGTCCATAAGTCCGAAAAACTCTAAAGTAGGGGGCTTACAGCCATCCTGGAGGTTCAAAGGTAAGAGCGTCGGACTTTCCTCTCAGAGTCGCTTCGTAGAATTCTTTTTCCTTTCAAAGCTAAGAAGAAAGCTATTCTTGCTGAGATCATTTCTTCAGGACTTAGGAGCTCTGTAGAAGTCTTGTATATTATTGTTGCAATATTTCGCCTTCGAACTCGAGGCATCTTCAGGCAGAAATGAAATTAATTTGTGGGAACGGCTATGATGAATATTTTGTTAATAGTTCCACAATATAATAAAACGATGTAATAGCCAAAAAAAATTTAAAGGTCACATATAAAAAGATTGAAGACCTCAGTGGTAGAAAATTTAAAAAGAACACAACAGAAAATACTTCATCTAAAACTGCTCCATGAAGAAAAATCAAGTCCACTCTTCAGAAAGGTGTGTCCATAATATAATAGCCGTAATTAATTTCATCTCATAGCCGTTCCCCACAAATTAATTTTCATTTCTGCCGAGATGCTGAGTTCGGCAGGCGAAATATTGCAATAATTTACAGGACTTCTACAGAGCTTTGTAAAGACTTGTAGAAATGATCTCAGCAAGAATAGCTTTCTTCTTAGCTTTGAAAGGAAAAAGAATTCGACGAAGCGACTCTGAGAGGAAAGTCCGACGCTCTTACCTTTGAACCTCCAGGATGGCTGTAAGCCCCCTACTTTAGAGTTTTTCGGACTTATGGACACCCTTTCTGAGAAGTGGACATGATTTTTCTTCTGAAGAAGTTTAGATGAAGTATTTTCTGTTGTGTCTTTTTTAGAACTTTTGACACATTTGTGAAGTTACTTTATATGATTTTAAATTTTAAAATTTTTTTTGGCTTATTTCATACGTTTTATATGTGTCGTGGAAACTGTTACTATAAACAGCTCATCATAGCAACCGTTTCCCACACCAATTGATGTCATTATGCCTAGAAGATGCCTCGAGTGCGGCAGCCGCGAAATATTGCAATAATTTTACAAAGACTTCGTTACAGAGCCTCCTAAGTCCTGAAGAAATGATCTCAGGCAAGAATTAGCTTTCATTCTTAGCTTTGAAAGAAAGAAATCTCTAGCCGAGCGACTCTGAGGAGGAAAGTCCGATGCTCTTTACTTGAACCTCCAGGATTGCTGTAAGGCCCCCTACTTATAGAGTTTTTCGGACTTATGGACACCTTTTCTGAGAAGTGGACATGATTTTCTTCTGGAGAAGTTTAGATGAAGTATTTTCTGTTGTGTCTTTTTTAGGAACTTTTGAATATTTTTGAAGTTACTTTATATGTTAAATTTTAAATTTTTTTTTGGCTATTACATCGTTATTTATATTGTGGAACTATTAACAAAATATTTCATCATAGCCGTTCCCACAAATTAATTTTATTTCTGCCTGAAGATGCCTCGAGTTCGGAGGCGAAATATTGCAATAATATACAAGACTTCTACAGAGCTCTTAAGTCCTGAAGAAATGATCTCAGCAAGAATAGCTTTCTTCTTAGCTTTGAAAGGAAAAAGAATTCTACGAAGCGACTCTGAGAGGAAAGTCCGATGCTCTTACCTTTGAACCTCCAGGATGGCTGTAAGCCCCCTACTTTAGAGTTTTTCGGACTTATGGACACCCTTTCTGAGAAGTGGACATGATTTTTTCTTCTGGAGAAGTTTAGATGAAGTATTTTCTGTTGTCTTTTTTTACTTTTTTGACACATTTGTGAAGTTACTTTATATGTTAAATTTTAAATTTTTTTTTGGCTATTACATCGTTTTATTATATTGTGGAACTATTAACAAAATATTCATCATAGCCGTTCCCACAAATTAATTTCATTTCTGCCTGAAGATGCCTCGAGTTC
>JABUQX010104415.1:0-22500 GCA_015478945.1 Trachelipus rathkii | reverse complement strand
GCTTATCTGAAGATAGAAGTTGAAAAAAGAAGATTATGAAAGAAGAAAGAAAAAGAAAGAAGGGATGAAATAAAAGAAGTAAGAAGAAGAAGAAGAAGAAAACAGGAGGAGTCGAAGGAGAAGAAGATGAAGAAAATGAGAAGAGAGAACACGAAGAGAACAGAAGAGAAGGAGGAGCCAAAGGAGAAGAAGAAGGAAAAAAATTTTTTAAAAATAAATAAAAGGTAAAAGAAGAAAGAAGAAGAAGAAGAAGAATAAGAATGATTAAGAAAGAAGTAAGAAAGAAGAAAGAAGAAGAAGAAGAAAATGAAAGGAAGAGAAAGAAGAAGAAGAATAGAAAGAAAGATAGAGAAGAAGAAGAAGAAGAAACCAATTATTTTTCCACAATTGATAAGAGAAGTAATGAGTAACAATGTGTCTTTGAAAAGTTTGTTGAAGACGACGTCCCGTCCTCTTTTGAACATTCAAAAACACGGTCAAGGTTAAAAAAATAAAAATAAAAAAAAACAAAAATAAATAAATAAATAAAAAATAATTCATCATCATTATTACTATTATTATTATTTGCTCTTTTATTATTATTCCGTGCGGCTATTTTAATCTTGTTAAGCCTCAACGTGTATGTGAAGAAAAAAATCAATATTTAATTATACTACTACTACGACTACTATTCTACTCCCATATATACTAACTACTACTACTATACTATTACCATACTACTATAACTACTATAACTACTACTACTACTACTAACTTCTTCTAAAGACACTGGTATTTCACTTTGTCACTTCTTTGTAAGTAGCAATAATAATAAAGGCATAATAAATAAACAAATAAATAATAATAATAAAATTAAACAAGATATATTGATGATCGAACTAAAAAATTAAGAATAATAATATAATAATAATAATAATAATAATAATAATAATGATAATAATAAATATTTAATAAAAATAATAACTTTTTCAATATAAAAATTAATAATTTCAATGGCAATTATTATTATTATATTATTATTATTATTTATTATTATTTATTATTATATTATAATTTATTAAAAATTAAATTAAATTTTGATTTATTATTATTATTAATTATTTATTATTTATTATATTATGTAGCTGCCAAAGAAGAGCGATATACACATAGTGAACAAAGAATAGATAAGAAATAGTAAGAGTATCGGAACTATAATAATTAGTTGTAAGTAAAACATAAATATATATATAATTATAAATATTATATAAATATATTTAAAATAATAATAATATATAAAATAATAATAATTATATAATATTATATATATATAAATTGATATTTAATAAATTTATATATAAGTATATTATATATATATATATATAATATATATAATATATTATTAACTGATTATAAAAAGTATTCTTATAAATTTTTTGAGTGAATATCGATTTGGTAAGCTATTATTTATTATTATTATTATTATATTATTAAGTATATATTATTATTATTATTATTATTATTATATATTATTATTATAAATTATATGATTATGAATTATTATAATTATATTATATATTTATTTAGTTTGGAATTAGTTATTTTAAGTTTACATGTTTATTAGACACTATATTATTGCGAATAATCATTTCCTATTATAGTTTTTTACAAAAGCAAGTATTATTTGATTAAAATATATTTGTTATGGAATTCTTATAGTGTTTTTCTTTAATTTTTTATTCTGATTAGAATAAAAAAAACGTTCTGTTATTTTTTTTTAATAGTAATATGTATTTATTTATTAGTTTAATATCTAATTCTACAAAAAATAAAATTGTTTTTTGATATATAGAGAATACGTTTTTTATATTTGTAATTATGATAATGCCAGCATTAAGTAGTACACCCTCGCAGAAAGTCGAATAATATAACCGAACAAACAATCATAAATAATCACTACCCTTCTATCTAAAAAATATATAATACAGTCGACTAATGTAACGTGCAAACTAAGTTATCGGAAAATTATCATAAAAACATATAAGGAGAAAAAAAAAGATTGGTCTAACAAATACGAGCAAGGAATCTGAGAAAAAACACTAAAAATTATTGAAAGGAAGGAGAGAGAGAGGTTTGTTGTAAGTTAAGAAAATTTGTTTATAGTGAGAGAGAGCAGAGAGAGAGAGAGAGAGATGAGATTTTGTGCATACGATTGAGTATTAAACTCTGTCAATTTAATTTAGCTTTTACACAATAAATAGGTCTCTGTATATATTTATATATTATATAAATATATTAAATATATATATATATAATATATAATATTTATAAATTAGATAAAATATATATATATATAATAGATTAATATATAATTTATATATATTATAATATTTATACCGTTATATATATATTTATAATATAATATATTATATATATATAATATATATATATATATATAATAATATAATATAATATATTATAAATTATAAAATAATAATATATATATATATAATATTATATATAAATAATAGAAATTAGTAGTAAATATAGTTAGATATTAATTATATATATAGTATATATAATATTATAATATGTAAATTTAATTATTTAATATTGTATATAATATATTTATATATATAGAGTAGATATAATATAATATTATAATATATATATATATATAAACTGCAAAAATATTAGATAATTATAATTATATAAAAATTATATATATAAATATATATATATATATAATATATTAATAAAATATAATATAATACAATTAATTATATATAATATTAATATATATAATATATATTTATATATAATATATAATATATATATATATATTAATATATATTATATAATAATATGAATTTCTTGCCTTGTAAATTGAAATTATATTTTATAAGTGGAAAAAAAATAATACTGATTATAATATTACCTCTTTATATATATATTTATTGCAAAGAAGATCGACCATTAAGTGTTATCCACCCAATTAAACTAAAACATCACCTCCTCTCCTCTACTCTCTTTCTCTACTCTAGCTTCTTCTCACTCTCTTCTCGTCTCTCGCTCTCTCTTCTCCTCTCTCTCTCTCCTCTCTCTCTCTTCCTCTCTCTCTCTCTCTCTCTCTCCTCTCTGTGTGTCTAATAATACATATTATAGTATATATATATTATATATAATATATATAATAAATATATATATACTAATATATTAAATATTTTTATACAAATAAGTAATATATATTATATATAATATATAGAAGTGCTAAATCCTAAATAATAAATATGTGCTCCCCTCTAATTACTTGGCTTTGATATGCAGAATTTGAAATTTATGACAAAAAAAACATGTGGTTACCAGTTTTAGCCGTACCAACTTGAATTATCTATAAAAAAACTAAAAATGTCAAATTTTCTTAAGTTAAAAATCCTTAAATTCTTCATAAAAATGCTCAAATTGTTTTCAATGTTACTCCTTTAGTTGAAAGAACTGTGTCATGAATTTAATTTTTAATACAATGTGTTTTACTCTATGACATTTTCTTTGTAACACCTATATAAAATATTATTACAGAAAAACTAAAAACAAATACAGACTTGTTTATTCCCTAAAATTGACTCATTTAACATTCGATTTTATTGTTTGTCAGATACATAGTTAAATAAATATCTCAATTTTCAATTTTAATATAATATAATTTATAACACAAAAACGAGCAATTAAATCAAGGTTTAGATGAAGGATGAATGCTTTAAACCCTTAGAAGAATTTCCTTTTGGAAAACTTCCCTCTTTACAGCAATTGCTTGAAAGATGTCTTTACTTTAAAGACTATAGGAAAGACAGTCAGAGGATGTTAGTGTAGAACTATTCAATCTATGGGTAAATTATAATATTTATCCAATATCTGTCATTGGAATTAAAACAAAGCTCAGCAGTTACATTACATTGAAAATTTTTATAAATTTGTGAACTATGACAAAAAGAAAAGAGGACAAAAATATGAAACTGGTGCAGCAGGTTTTATAGAAGAGGCAAATCAATTACTTGATGTACATCAAAAAGACCACAAAAAAACTAACAGAAATTGAAAGAAGTTTCTATTAAAAATGACAGATGAAGATTACAATTTTTATGAGGTGAGTTATAACATCAAAAGTTAGACCCAGGCTTTAAAGCATTACTCAAAAATACTAATTCAAACCTTAAAATTATTTTTAACATCCAGTAGGTAGTCACTTAAAAATTTTCAAGAATATTTTACAAATTAGCAGTCACAATTAAAGCAAATTTGTTGTAATATTTCTCTGATGAACATAATTAGTTGGTCAATCAATAAAAAAATACATGTTTTTTAAATACATTTTGGATCAATTATGAAAAAAAAACAACATTTGATTGGATATTCGTCGAATAGGTGAATTTATGGAAAATAAGGACGGGAATGTCTAGGTCTAGTCATTTTCAATTAGTATTGATTCAGATCCGATTATCGTGGAGAAATGTCAAGTTCTGAGCAAAATCGAACAAGGCTACGAATGCTTGCTGAAAATTATCATACTCCCCAACTTTACATTTAAAGTACAAAAAAAAAAAAAAAAAAAAAAAAAAAAAATCTAAAATCAATGCTCATCAAGACATTCATTCATACCAAATTCCTATTGAAGCTATTTTTCTTATACATAGTAATATAAATCTTTTTTCAGTTATCAAATAAGTGATGAGTATGAGCTGGTGCAGCTATTGTTCTGCTTACATTGGTAGATTTTATTATCACCAAAACAAAATGCAGCTGTTATTACAATAAGATTTCTATACATACAAAGTTACTACTAAATACGCTATCTACAATTATTTTATTATAACTTATTATAAATTATAATTGCTTTAACAAAACAATACCTTTCAGAAATAACTTAAGAAGAGAAAGGAAAAATTGCGAGGAAGCGCAGAAAGAAGAAAAAATCCTGTTTGAAAAGGTCACAGGAATAGGCTTCGATGGCAAGATGCAACCTTGTGAATTGTGAAATTAATGGGGAATATCACACTTCAACACTGCTGTAGGAGCATTATGTCATCACTTGTGAGCCAGGTAAGTAACTAAGTATCAAGCACCTATAAATTATGAAAATCTAAACTACATATATTTATAAAATATTCTTTACCTATGTTATTAGAAATTTTCTATTTTCAGATAACTTTTACCTTGATCACATCATACCAAAAAGCGGAATAGATGTAGCTCATGGAATATTTAAAACACTACAGGAACAGAGCTTCAAACAAGACTGAACTAGCAAAGGCAGATGAACCAAGTCAAATACTGGTTCATTCACGTGCGTTCCATAGATATTTGGAAGTTCTAGTAGTTCCATACAGTGAGATATTTGACATTTCATCTAACATGAGTTACCTTAAGCATATTTTTATGAAAATTTATGGAAACTACCAATAAGGCCAGATAAAAATTTTCTGAGTATTGGCTCACAGCTGAATGCAATGTTTCAAATGAAAGTGTTGCTAATTTAGGCCAATTCAAATTCAAAATGCTCATACAGACAATAAATTCATTGATGACTTATCGACTGACCAAATACTATGCTTATGCATCTGTTGGGTTTGTAATCACAGTGAACTAGATGATGATTGCCTTTTTAGAAGTTGACTTATGAACAATTCTCGTTGTCTAACAATTAAGCATGGCAGAGATATATTCAGGATATATAGTCATCCTTTCCAAACCATTACTAAAATCTAAAAGCCTGATGCAGAATTTATAGTAAAGTGTGATTTCTAGTTAGTTGTGATATAAGATTAATAAATATTTAACTGGACAAAAGTCCAAAAACCTATTTACTTATTCAAAGCTATCAATAAATTTCCTGAATTCAAATTAGAAAACATTGTTAATAAAAGTTATCATAGTTATTAAACAGTTATTTTTGCTCATATGGTGAAAATATACTCATTGGAATGTTAGCGACCGAGGTTGAAGAAGGTCAGAAGAACGGTTAAATTAAAGATTGCATCTGAAAGGCCGAGCATAGAAGACTTTACATAGGTGAAGATGATGATTTTGAAGGGGGAACGGTTGAGAGTGATGATACAATGAGCCAATGTTTACATAGAAAGTGATTATCCCTCAATGAAAAAAGATGTAAAAGTGTTTTTAAAGCCCAAGATTAATTCAAAGCGTGTGTTATTATAAAATGACCCCAATTTCCCAATGGCACAATTCCACCGGTTTTGAGACTGAGTTTACTTTATAAAATAACTTGAAATTTATCGAAAAAAAAATACTTAAGTAAGACTGCTGAGTTCACAGCCAAAAAATGCTGAAAGACCTGTAAAACTTGTTACAGAAAGCTTCAGCAATCTTGATGGACACAAATCGCAGAGAATGGAGTTATTCACGAAATCAAGAAGTTAGGTCCAGAAAATTAATTCAAAACATTTAAAATCAAAATAAATTTTAAAAAGATACTTTGTATACTTTTCTCTTTGTTACATAAAAACCACAGCACTACAATATAAACACTATATAAAAACACTATAAATATACATAGAATATAGTCAATATACTTTTATAGAAATTTGATTTTTAATATTTAATATATGTTACTGCGTCAAAAGAGCACTTTCTTAATTTAATAATAATAATAATAATAATAATAATGTTTTCTAGCACTTCATTATTTGAACTGTTCTGGTCTTTTTTTATATATATATTTCGTTGTGTAAAAACGTTTGTAAGGCTGACCAGAGTACCGGAGACTCCATGTATGTAAGAGAGCCATTTATTTAATTAAGTGAGAAAGTTTATATTTTTTGTTCCCAATACTGCAATAAAGCTGAACTTTGTGGAACACTTTTTGATTTGTACCCAGTTGTTTCTCGATGGGCTGACAGCAACTCCTCGTTGACTATTTTATAGGAGACTGAATATTTACCTCAAATATTTCTATTCTGAATTTTAGTTGTCATTTTTAACACAAGATGGCGTGCTATGCCATTTACAGGAATTTTACGTTTGTCTTTTCACAGCCTCACTGTTTTTTCAATTACTTTCCATTGAGAACGCCTATTTATTTATCACTATCGTTTTTATTATTCTTATTATTTATTTTTTATTTTATTATTATTATATTATTATTATTTTCCGTTATTATTATTATATTGTTCTGTTTATTATAACTATCTGTGTAGGATTTGCTTATTCTTATTTTTTATTATTATATTATTATTATGATTATGATATATTATTATTATTATTATATATTATTGATTATTATTATTATTATTATTATTATTATATTATTATTATTATTATTATATATTAGTAAGTGAGTTAGTAGTAGTGTAGTAATTATGAAAAAGTAATCAGTAGTGTCAGTAAGTATAGTAGTAGTGGTTTTGATTTCTGATTCAAATTTTTTTGCTATATAAATTGCCATAAAATTTATTTTTCCAACTAAAAGATGTTCTGCGATTGAATTTTTAACAGCTCACTTTTGTCACTACTCTGGAATTGGGGGAAAAAGGGGGAGGGTTTGGAGGATTCTTGGAGTAAGAGGCTGCTGTTTATTACAGACGTTAGCCTAAATTTCGAGTGTTGGCGGGATTTCTTGTTTGGAGCGAGATGTTTGTTTGCCAGAGGCTTGTTCTTGTGTTTTTCTTTTTATTTCTAGATTTTCGATTCGTACAAGCGTCAGTTCGTTGGCCATGTATGCGAGTGTGTGGATATATATACCACATTGATAGTGATTTCCTGTGGAGATTGTTCGCTTAAACCGCTGGATAGGATAGCGGACATTCTTTAGATAAGGGAATTCTTTTCACGGAAGCTTTGGCTTGTCTTTCCTCTATTAAGCCTTAGCTCTGTTAATCTATCGCAATGGTCTCCCGTCTAGACGAGAGAAGGAATTTGACAGTCGGAGGCTCGGTTAATGTTCACGACGAATTATATGTGTGTTAGCGTCCGTATGTTATTGATTTTTGATTTGGAGTAGGTTTCTTTTGATTGATATTTCAACGTAATTTCTTTATTAGGTGTTATTTTTTGATTGGCGTAGTTGGATATGGCTAATAAGATGAAATATTTGGAGAGAGCTATGTGGGCGCTATGTAGATCTTAATTTTTCTTCGGCCAAGCTTTTCTATTTCGCTAAGCCTTAAAAAGATGAGGTATGATTGTTTGTTCCTTTAGCGCCTTTATTTACCAATGACCTCAACCGGTGAACGTCATTTTCGGTGAATCAATGGCTGAGTGTTGATGAGGAACACAGCAAATTTCCTCGTCTAAGATCTGAGTTAGAGTACGTAGGTCTTTTTGATGGGGGAACTTGGATAACATTCTTCAATGGGGGGGGACCTACATGGGTCTCCCGGTTTCCCAAGAAGTGAGGGAGATTGGGTTTCGGAAGATTTCTGTTTTCTTCTCCTCTTTTAAAAAGTGAGTTTCGCCCCTTAGTTTTCAAGGCTTAATTTCTTATTCTTGTTGACCAAAGCCTTATTTCTATTGTAGCACGTTGTTCTCCTGACTCGGTTCTTGCGTGGAACCGTTTTGATCCTTGTGTCAGGCCGTATGAGTTTAAGGCCTAATGTCATAGAGCTTGATTTTGCAACTTCTCAAAAATTTCCGAGAAATATCAACCTTATTCTATAGTTACAAACCGGACAATGTAGATAAAATTAATAACGACTTTCTTTTCAGTATTTTAAAGAGAAATTTAAGGAAAGCATTGTTCTTCACGTTATAACTTTTCGGCTCCAATGATCTTATTTAATTTACCCGCAATATCACGATATTTATGTAAGCACTGAAATTCGAAGGAAAATAACTCGATTTTTTTTTTCTAATTTTTAACGTATCTGCACTTCAAAATAGAGGTATTTAGGGTCACTGTAGGAGGGCGGCAGATGGCCCTAACTTGCTCCATCTGGCGTCATCCAAACTAGATGTCGAGCTGAAAGTACGTTCAGAGATCAAGAGGAGGATTAATTAAGAGTACTTTCCTCGTATGCTCTTATTTGACAATAGTGAACGGACAATTGACAGAATGGATATTGAGTACAAATTAAGTAATAGAGAGGGTATTCTACAATGCACAAGCCGACACGTTAAGCCAATAATGATAAACACACTATAAACTAACACATAGAACAGTGGCTATCGAATTCCCAATCTAAATGGCCTGTAAGTAGGAGGTCGAGAATGATACCGCCTCATCGCGTGAGGCTGTCAAAAGGATGATCTCGAGTTAGCTATGCGGAATGTCCGCGTACGCACTTTACCGCCAATTGGCCAACTCTTAATGTTTGGCTCTTTTTCTTGGAGTCTAGCATATTTTGTTCATCTCCATGACGAAGAAGAAAACCAAGAAATGACACTATGAAAATATAGTTTCACCATTTGCTCAAGGCTATTGCTTAGTAAGAGGTTGTTAGTGTTCTATGTTCGCATTCTGTGGAGTGATGATAGAACACAGACAGATTATGTCTGAAAGACTTCCCCAAATATTTAAAAAAACCTTAATCTCATAAGTATATAAATATATATCATATATAAACTCGATAATATTTTATATATTCTAAAATGCTCAAATAATATATATATGCAATATAAATTATATATAATATATATATAATCCATACTAATAATATAATATATCTAGGTATTAGCTAATATATATAGATATATAATGCATATATATATGTATATTATTATATATATATAGATTATAATATATTGTATATAAATGAATATATATATATATATAATTATATATAAATATAAATAAAATAATATATGTATATTATTAAATAAGTAATTCAATATGGAGTTTAATGAACAATAGAGTGTTAAAGATATATAGACTAATATTATTTATATTATAATAAAAGAGTATATAGTATATACTATATAATATATATGTATATTATATCAGATTGTCAGATTTAACATTTTTATATATGCTTTGATATAGTTATATATATATGGTACACTACACCTAGGTATAAATAGTGAATATAGAAATATACTAAATACAATATGTATATATTTAATATAGTAGATATATAGTCCTTTATATAGAACTAGGTGTGTAATAGAAAATATTGGAGAATAAGATATTATATATATATATATATATATATGGAACACATACACACACACACACTCATATACAAAATAAGTATATAGATATATATATTATTAATAATTATATATATATATATAGATATATATATATTATAATATATATTTAATAATAATGATGAATAGATAGCTAATACTGAATTGCTCCAATAGTTTCGCTTATTCGAGACTAATATTAACATATGAAAGGACACACATATTTTTTAGAAATCACGACGGCGGGAATTCTAATAGAACCTTATTATATAGGCACTCAGAACCCACATTCCCCTTGCCGGCAGTAACACCAATATACCTCATCACTACACCCTGTCACATCCAAGTCTTATTTTTTTATGTTTTAACATGTTGGGAAAATGAGAAAAAAAATAGGCACAATAAATCAATATGACAAGGGGAACCAACCCCTCAGCCACCCGAAGTGGTCGAGGCCCCACCTCCTCCTCGGGGGAGGGTAATTGCCCGTTTTACAACCCCTTTCGCGGGGTATGACCCCCAATTTCGGCGTGCATCTTTCATGTCACACTCTCTTCAGGCCGCAGAATGCGACTAAATGGGCAAAACTTCTTGTGGAGAAAAAAGGAAATTCCTTCAGCGAACTTTAAGTTAAAGATAGTTGAACTCGTGAAATTATTAATTTTTCGTTTATCCTTTAGTAGGATGAGTGAGGAGGTAGAAGACTGTGTAGAACAAATGAGCAACCAAAATAATAAAGAAGGGTTTAAGAGTATAAATATTGTTAAGGTAGAAGATAGTTGTATGGGGTGTTCAAGACACTCCTCGAGGGCCAATAATCAGAGTTACCTACCTACTAAGATTGGAAAACAGCCAGTGAAAGTTAAGATAATTGATCACACCGATTCCTCTATCCACTTTCGTAAACAGCACCTTTGTTAAATTTACCAAAACCAGTAAAAACCAAGTCAGTTACACATACTCTTTTCTCTCGTATATATTTAAAGCATAAATGAAAATGATATAGTGTGAAAAATTATAAAATAAATGTATAAAAAAAATATTGATGTTGTTAAACTATACACTAATGAATGAGTAAAGATAGTTTTGGTGTGTTAGGTAAAATCTCACGCCAAAGTTCGATTAACCCCATAGTTATGTGCAGTAGGAGAAATAGTTTGTATAGCGGTGTACAAGGCTCTTTGAATAGAAAAAATGATCAGAATTATGCAATACTTTGGCAAATGAGTACGGAACTATTCTTAAGTTAATTTTTATTTAAAAACGGTAAATGAAAAATGTATAGTAAAATCTACCGATGATCGGTTGGATTACTTTAGTTTATATTTTAAAGCATTTATTCGTAGATTTAACAGTGTGTTTGATCCGTTAGGTTACTAGCTACTGATTTTAGAACTTATTACGTTTTGTTCAAATATATTACTATGTTATGCGCTGCTAATAATTGGTAGAAAGATCATGGCTATAGGTAAGGGTTAGCATGAGCTAAGTTAGATTTTAGTGTAAAAAACTTCCCGTTCTACGAAACGAAATGACATCACCCGCAAATAAACTTCCCTATCCACGGCGATGGAGACCCAAAACTCTCTCTATATGGACACTCCTTAAAGAGGCATTTTCAAATATTTAAGGGGTTTGCATCGCCCCATCGGGGAATGCACACCACATGTGGTACCTTCGGTCTAACGAGCACGAGGGGCCATACCATATGAATATAACAAAATAATATCAGCGCGACATGCAGATGAAAATGCAGCTTGAGCAGATGAAAATGCAAACCAACCGAGATAACGAGCAGGCGCAAATGCAAGCCGATTTATAGTATAGCTACATATATTGGTACATATAAAGTTATAATATAATAATATATTATATATATAATATAATCATTAAGTAACATATATATCTGTACATGTATATATGATATAATAAATGAATATAATATAATATCGCCAACTATTTCCTCCTTATTTACCTCTCTACACCCAAGCCATTTCCAAGTCTTGGGGCTCAGAACCTCTCTAGGACCGGCGCACGGGTACGTACTTCGTCTACGGACAACAAGAAGCACAACGGGATTGTCGACCAAGCGGCAGGCGGGTAGGGGCCGGGACAACAGCCAGGCAAGGTAACGTCAAGGGTCATACCAAAATAATACCAATTATAGTCCCATAATGGATCCAGATGTGTTACCAACCACTTTTTCTACCACGGATCTGATTCTCCGCAAACCTGGAGCCCCCCTACGTATTATCCTAATATATAAATACTAATAATATAAATATATAATATAGTATAATATATTATAATATCCATTAAAAAGAATATATATTATATTATATAATAATATAATATAATAGTAATAATAGTAAAATAGTACTATATTAATAGTATATAAATTAAATAATACAATACTATAACGCAGGGATGTTCAGCAAATACTCCATATGACAGACGAGTTCACATAAATGCTCGACGAATTTTGCACCCTGATTAACTCCCGGCGATTTAAAAGAATGTTAATTAAAAATAAAAAGCCTAAAAGTATGAGAAAAAAATAAAAGGAAAGATAGATGTTCCAGTGTCACTCCTATCACTTTGAATACTACCGTTAAGATTATGCAGCGAATAGCGGTTAATCCAGGGGTCTGAAAGATGCCGACGATAGTCAAAGTACTCCTAATTATTTGCTGAAGCATGCCCAGTTAGCTAAATCATGCTTCATAACCAAACAAGGGAGAAGAGGTTTCGAAAAGAGAGTCAGAAGGAGTAAGTAACCATTAATTAGATATTTGATGGAGACATTGTAATTTAGAAAATGAGTACAACAATTTAGTATAATGGCTAGGAGAGGATTTTAGAAGGAAGCTAATGAAGAGTAGAGAGATAGTTGAACAAGGACAAAAAACCAAATGAATTTACCTTACGTCATGAAGGTGTTCATTAAAAGGGAAACGCGATTCTCAGATATGTGAAACGTATGTCATACAAGGCGAAGCAACAGCCCCATTAACAGGGTCCATACACTGAGATGGTAGATAGTTCTATTGAGTGCTTCAGAACACGACTGAACCTCCTACAGATACTATTAATAGTATAATAAATATATATATAATATATATATACAATATATATAATAATATAACTTACTAAAATATATAATAAATAATACAAATAATAATACTATAATATCCAAAAAGTAACAATTTATATTTCAACAAACTTTAATTACAGAATATAATATATATAACTATTTAAATATTAATATATTATAATTAATAACCTCTCCTATATACGGCGCTGAACGTCGGAAGGCCAATCGGACCATAATCAGGAAGCGCGGTTGGTAACAGGAGCACTTTAATGATAACAACAATCTAGTATAATTCTAATTCCCGATTTTCATATGTTCTTACATATTAATATAAGCCCTTAATAAAAATTAAACAAACATATAACATAAATCGTTTGGAAAAAAGACTGAACAATCATTTATTATATTTTTTCCTACTAGTATCCGAGCAGATCAACATCAGGATTTTCAGAGGAACTGAATAGGCGGGGTCAAGATTATATTTTACTTTACTTAGGAAAGTCTGTTATATAATATTTCTGTTCCCCAAATAAATTTTTAAAATTTTCAAAAATGTATACTCATTTTCCTTAAAAATATTGTTCCATAAGACAGAACAAATCCAAAAAACTACAAAATATACAAAAGAAAAAAATAAAATAAATAATAAATTATTAAATAAGTGAGAACAAAAATAGAAATAAATAAATTAAATAACTAAAGTACAGATAAATGAAATATAAGAAGCATCATAGCATTTCGAACTGCCAAATGTCTAAAGAACTTTCGTGCAGAAATACGAGTGGCAATAAGAAAAACAACCAAAAATCCCAATTTATCAATTTGAAACCACAACCCAAATAGCTAAGGTTTTGCAAAAGCGAACAAAAGCCAGATATCTGGACGGTCAAATATACATTTTAATTACCAGCCCATCACAACAGACGTTACTAGTAAATAATCACAATAATAACCTCCTAGTATATCTCACCTCACTACCGAAAAGCAAAAATGTGAAGTCACTTTTCGAACCATAATGCCTGGAGTGTAGAGAGGAGTCTTCAACAGCATGGCAAAAAACATAGATTTAAAATTTAACCAAACATTCCGACTTGGGGTTAAAAATCGACCATCTTCAAAATCTCGTATGAATTTTCCAGTATCCATTTAAGGGGAAAAAGCTCCAATAATACGCTTTCAGGCTGAGGCCACAATTCCCTCCCTTCGAACCAACAGCCCCCCTACGGAAAACATGACATTAAATATTTTTAGATATAAGATGAGTATAGATTACTAGATTACAAGGATCCAAAATTAAATATGTAGCTTAATATTCTAGACGTACAAATAGGAAATGATCAGTTAATCGAGTGCTTTACCTCGTGCGTCGTAGATAGCTATGCTGTGGTGTCCAATACTGGACCGGAAATAACTAATATGAAATTATTACCCACATATGCTGATGCATTGGATACGAATTTTACATTAACTAATGGCTGATTTATTGGCCTATTTCAAATTTGAGAACAATTCGAAAAACAGACACATAAATAGTAAGATAAAAACCCGAAGAAAAAAATGTGATAATTTTCTTTTTTATCATGATACTGCATGAAATTTTCAGAACCTTTGTAGTCGGAGGAGAGAATAGCAATTTTTATTTAGGTAACCTTCTATATGTATATGTAGTATATAGTTTGGATTGTTTTACTTGAACACACCTTTAAAAAATATATTTTAGGAAATTTTTTTTTAAAATTTTCTGTATCGCTGTTACATTATAAGAAGTAAAAAAAGTAATGTATCTCGCGACGACTATACAAGGCCTGAAAATTGATGTTGAATTCGGATAAGATAGAAATAAAAAACTGTTAGTATATTCAAATATTACTCTTTTTCAAACGTTCGAGAATGGTATAATAAATTTTGTTTAATTGTTCATTATACGCTATATAAGAAGAGAATGTAAACAAAAAATTAATAATTCGGAATTAGGAACACTATTAGAGTGTTTGTACATTATTATCGGACAATCACGTTCCTTGGAGTTTGGTTCACGGCTCCTCCACTCACCCTGATAATTATATAATAATAGTATATAATATATAGATATATATATATATATATATTATATATATATATATATTATCATTATATATATTGATAATATAATAATATATATTATATATATATATATATATACGTAGATATATATAGTTATATTTATTTATAATAGTTATATTTATATTACTTAATATATTTAATTAAATAAATATATATAATATTTATATATATTAATATATATATATATATATATATAATATAATAATATATATATTATTAATAATAATATATATAAAATCTTTATACTTACTCTAAAGGTATGGCGTAGATAAAGAGACATTTTCGAAGATTTGGTGTGAGCTATTAATGACCACAGGTGACTAGTCCAAGCTCGAAGAGTTAAAAGTGAAACAGGAACGCCAAGAATTATACACAACACAAAACCCGCGTTGAGTCAATGATTTTCTTATAGCATGTAAGGGAAGTTAAACTGTAATTACAATCAATAAATAATAAAATAGATAAAATAGTATCAAGTGAATGACATCATAAAATAATAATAATACGTTAATAAATCATGACTATATATATATATAATACACCCGACCACTGCATAACCTGTCACTACCCTTCTTAGCAACAAAATTAAATGACTAATACTCAGGACCAATTGACCACAGGCCTTAATCACTAACAAAATAGGAAATATAGAAAAAACCCAACCAGCTCACACCTCAAAATAAATCATTTGGTACTCCGCATCACACATCCAAACCACCATGGAGACTGGCCACCCTCTCCTCTTAACCTCAATTATTTATCAAAAGCATTCAAAAAAGCGGGAAAGACAAAAAGTTTTATTGTCATTAGATATAAACCAACGCCACAATACAGACATAAAGACTTTAGATTATAACCCATTAACCCCATATAAAATATTCATACACGGATTATCAGAAAAATAACGATAGCCAAAATGAATCTTGATAATTAACTCCCGACAGATGTATATTTATATATTAAGAAAAGAATCTAAATATTATCCATTTCTCAATTTATATTCCCGCAGTATACAATAACACTTTGCTATGCTATTTTTAACTATTAAATGCACCTGATATGTTACAATTATTGCACATAATATATCGGAGAAACCAATAGACTATTATACAACAGAATATTTAAATGGATATTTATCTATACATTATACATTTGCCCTATCAAAATCGAAGTTAACCAAAACTCAGCCCTACCACTTACAGTAGTTACTATCACTTTTCATGCCCGCAGCTTGTAATAGGTTATCATCACATTTTAATCTTAGAGATAACAGCAGCTATTAATAAAGCAACTTATTAACAAGACTTCAGTATACAAGGAATAAGTAATATCAGCAAGCCCTTTTGCAATTGGTACAATTGTGTTTGATTAAATGTAATATAAATACATAATCGAAGTGCTGAGGCTGTTCCAACAAAGTGCATCATATTCTTAGCTTTATTAAATCGTGTTGAAAGTATACACTTATTCTTTAATATTTAAATATAAGCTTTACTGGACACCCATACTTTAAGCAGAATGTGAGATGAATTAGAGAAGAAAGAATAAACTTAAAATACCTAATTATCATCTTTCTATTATTGGATTCACTCGAATGAGGGCCCCGAAAGATCTGAGTCAATTCGAGCAGATAAAGCTCTGTAGTTAAGTAATAATAGTTTCAATTCTTTATTTAAGTAATATTTTATAAAGATTATTATGCTATTTAATTGATTATTAGTCGTTTCTTTTATAAAGACGGCTTAAGTCAACCCGAGATGGCAATATAATTGTGATTTTAAATGAGATTATGAATTAAATAAGTCGGACTTATTTGTACAGAAATATTGAATTATAATATATTTATAAGTTAGTTACTTATGATTAATAGTATATTATAATTTTTTATCATTTATAGACCTATATTAATTATTATTATATATCATTTATTTTTATTATCTTATATTAGTAATTTAATTATTATAATAATTAATATTATTATTATAGTTATTTTATTTTTATATATTTTATTATTTTATTAATTATTTATATATAATAATATTAATTTATATAATATTTTTAATATGTATTATTTATATAATATATTATATATATTATTATTATAATTATTATGTATATATATTATAGTTTCAGATATTCTATAATATTTACTCTATTAATTTAATTAGGATCGCCGAATTATAGTAATTAAATATTATAATAGATTTACAAATATAACTTTAATTAAAATATGAGACTTATTTGATCCTTTGAATAAGAATGAATCAATATTTTTTTTCATATAGCTATTTTATTCATTAGAATTTTATATCGTCACTAATGAAAGGTCTTTTTATTGCCTGTTTAGCTGAAGCGAGGGTTCCACCTAGAAGGACATTACCTCGACCGCTTTATAGAAGATTATGATATGCAAAAATTATTTAATTTCCTTCTATTTACCAACGGTAATCTCCACTACTGTACTGTTTAATGAAGGACATTGTAATTACTATTAGTTAATATATTGTATATATAGTTATATATATTATATATATATATAGTGGGTAATAATAATATGTTAGGATAATACTGGAAAAGTAATTGAGTGAACTAAATATATATATGTTGTTAGTTATAATAGTAGTAGGGTAATAATATATATAATATATAAATATATATATATATATTATATATGATATTATGAAAATAAGTTCAGTATGAGGAAGAAAAATCTATGAAAAATAATGATATGTAGTCATACCACTAGAAAGTATATTACTATCCTTACATAAGTGTTTTTGTATTGAACCGTTGTTAACTAGTTTGTAATTAAAGTACTAAACTGTAGGATTGTGGCGAAAGAAAGAAGAAAGTAGCTCATTTGCTTTCAGAAGTAGAACTTTATTAAAAATTCTCATCCTTACTATTTTGAGGAGTGTAGATCAAGATTGATCTCCTTGAAAAATGGGTGAGATATATAGTTTTAAGTGTACCGCACTTGAACCAGAACAATGGCGAATTAACTTGCGGTACATGTTATACAGTGGTATAAGCACCAAGAATTTAATAGTCGAAAGCAATTTAAACGAAAATGCCGTAAGTTTTTGATGAGGTATAGATGATTAGTGTTGGATATTATTATGGTATGATTTATTATTACTTATTATTATTATAGTATTTTAATTTTTTTAATATTTATTATTTACCTATTATTATTATTATTATCTATTATTATTATTATTATTATTATACCCTGATGTGGTAGTTCCATAGGATGATAAACATTACTCCTTCAAAAGTTGTGGTGTAGTATTGTTTAAGTAGAATATGATCTTAAATAGCTACAACTCATAGTTAAGATAGGGTGAGTTAATAACACATGTTATTATAATTGTATTCAGCACTAAAGAGTCTGTATGAATTTACTTTTAGTCACATCATAGAATCAACCCGTTTTTAGTAAGAAACCATCATCTTTTGAATGTTGCTAGGTTATCGCGTTATTGCTCTGTCGGTTCAATATGATAATAACAATGTTAACAGTCTCCAGTAAATTGTATCCGATGGATTTGATCTTGTGTGAAATTTCGAACAGTCTGCCTAGGGGGAACACCTTACGCAAATTATAGGACCACTTGAACTTATTGTATTAGTGAGTATGTTTATTGTAAAAAGGTTCCTTTTATTTACCCCTGTAGATAATCCCAAAACAGAATAACCATGTAATAGAATAAATTATATTAATTTATCTATTATATATATATATATTTATATATATAATTATTATATATAATATACATGATAAATTAATATAATAAGGTATTTAATTATCAATATTAATAAAATTTATAGTTTAGTATAATTATTTATATATAATAATATAATTATATATATCGTATTATATTAATTATATTATATTAATTTTTATCTATTAATATAATATATAATATATATTAAGTAATTATAATAATAAATTTAAATTAATCTATTATAAATAAATATATTATAAATTAATTATATATTTATAATTATGTATGTATGTATGTAATATATATATATATATTATATTATATATTAATTATATACAATATAATATTATAATATATATTATATATATTAAATATATTATATTATTCAATGTTAGGGACCTTAGGAGTTATTTGAGAAAATCGAAATAGAATGACCATTAGCGGATGTTGTGTGAAAAAAAGTAAATAAATAAGCGAATTGGATGGTTTGTCATCGTAAGAAAGAATTCTTTACGTTGGGTTAAGCAATAATGTGAGTGTTGGAATGAGACAGGATAAGTGATAGCTAAGATGCTAGGAATTGATCAGAGGCGAGAGAGGTGACATAATTGGGATGTGGTGTATAAGGTTATGTTCCCACCGGGCAGGAGGACCTACTTACGGCCCTAGTGAGGTCCAGCGCGTCCCGGAATCCTATGTTGTTCGTTGATTTTACTGACTGCGTCAAATACAAAAAAAATTAAAGGGAAAGATACGTTAAATGTTCCTGATTAAGATTGCACCAATTCTACTCTCTGAAAGAATAATTGATGTATTATACTACCATATATATCTTTGACGGTATATGAAGAACTAATATTAAAATTTTATATAAATTTTATGTGACATATAAATCTTGTTCATTATATAATGATAAATATAATGATTTATTTAAATATATAATATTTAATATATATTAAATAATAATATTATATATATTATTTATATATTATATATATAAATATATAATATTATATTATTTATTAATATATATATATATATTATTATAAATATATATATAATTATATATATGTATAATTATATTAATATAAAATATATTAATAAATATTATATTAATTATATATATAAATATAATATATTTTTTTATATATATAATATATACTGTAAATATTTTATATATATTATAAATATATTATATATATAATTATATTTTTATATTTATTTAATATATATATATAAATATATATATTATATATATTGCTTAATCCATATCTACCCTGGTTTTAATTTGATTTAATTAAAAAAAAGGACCCATATTTTCTTTCTAAATTTTATATTAGGAAATAATCAGTCTTTGATATACTATTCGTTTTTCAAATTATCTTTATTTTTTTTATATTAAAAATATCTTTAAAGTAATGTTTAATATATATTATAACTATTTCCATAATTAATTATATATAATAGATATATATATATATATATAAATTTAATATATATATATTATATAGATATATATATTATATATATTATTAATATATATATATATTACATATATATTATATATATAGCCATATATTAATATATTAAATAAGTATATATATATAATATCTTATATATATATATATATATAAATATTATATTATTATTATATATATATATATATTATAATATATATTTATATATATTATATATATATTATATATATATAATATTATTATATATATATTATATATATATAATAATTTATATATTATATATTATAATTATTATATATATAATAATATCTGTATAATATATTATAATATATATATATATATATAATATATATTTATATATTATATTAATATATATATTATATTATATTATATATATATATATTATATATATGCCAGATCCACGAAAGCCTCATGCAGAACTTTAATAACAGCTACAGGAAATAAATAACATTTTATGATTTAAGCAAGCAATTTCATCTATGAAATAAAAATTATCTTTTATTATATAGGAACATTGCTATTTTTGATTTCTGAAAGTATTAATACTGATATCATCCTTCCTGCATAATACGCAAAGTACCAATGTTTTTTGTTTATGCTCTGGAAAAATTGTATTTTTTCTTTTTATCCTTTTTGGGGGTTCGACGGACAGGGACGAGGGACGAGATCTCCCTCACGTCGTCCCTCGGTAGGCCGAAAGACACCCCGACTCTGTCCATCTTTGTTACCCGTGGGTATCTTAGTTTAAAAAGAAACTAATTCAACTTTGGCACCCTGCTTGCTCCTCGAGTACTCGGCTTCCTTCGTATTCAAAATAATTATTATCAATTTTCCCCTTTTCTTAACAATTATTTTTAAAAGCGTTATTTTTTTATTTCATGGTTAAAAATGTCTGCTTTTAATAAAATTGATATTATTTAGTATCCTATATATTTTTAGTTACATGCATGTGTCTTCGGGATGCTACATATTTTATATATTTATATTAATATTATATATATTAATATATATATATAAATATATATATAATAATATATAATTATTTATATAGAATAAGTAACTATGTATAATATATATATATCTATATAAAAGTGTTGCTATGGTATCCATTCTGAAAGAACCAGAGTTCGGCCTAGTAAGGTTAGAGCGCCAATTAGCTGCCATTGTTCTGTCATGCGCGCAAAGTTATAAAATAATTCAGATAAATAATTAAATTGATTTTTTTAGTTTACAACACTTCCCTATACAAAATATTTTGAGAAACTTGAATTAGTGAATAAGGGTTAAGAGCCATTAATAAAAAAAAACTGCAGTTTTGTTCTTTCCAAACGTATCTTATTAATTTACTGCTCAGGTGATTCATTTAATTGGTCATACATAAAGAGATCACTTGTGCATATATTGTGTATAAATGTAATATTTATCGTTTCATTTTTATATTGTGTTATTTATTTGTCACGTTTTCATATTCACATTATTTCCTGTAAAATTATATGATTATATAAGCTAAATTTGGCAATAGTAGCTCAGAAGCGCATATCATAAACTTTATTACATAAGGAATAGCGTGAAGAATCCGTTATTTTAAAAGTCGCTACGTTAAGAAAGAGCGACATTTACAACTAATATCAGGGGCTCAAAAAAAAAATAATAAATAAATAAATAAATAAGTGCTGAAGAAAAAGAACTTTTACCTAAGCCCACCGAAGAAAGACCCCCCCCCCTTGATTCAAATGCGGATAGGAATCCACTACACCCCAAAAGACTAGGCAAGCTTCATGACGCTTTCGTAAATTCTCCACTAAGGAGAGAAGGAAATTCATCGAGATAGAAGGAATGTCAAGGACGCAACTCGCAAACGACAGTTCTCCACCACCCATTCCCCCCCTTCTGGAGACTCAGACAGCTGACCATAAGTGCGAAGCGAATTAATTTTGGGCAATCTACTTGTTGCATATAC
>JABUQX010104414.1:5000-13070 GCA_015478945.1 Trachelipus rathkii | reverse complement strand
TAAAAAAAAGCGCAATTCAAAGTCACATTCAGGAGAGACATAAAAGGCCTTATATATACTACTCGATTCAAAAATAAAACGCACCACTAGGGTAACATTGCCCACTCGCAAGGAACGGAAGCCCCCTACCCATGAAAACCCACAGCAACACATAACGACAGCATCTTGTGTAAATATGTAACCACCCGCAGAGAATTCGTTGCAGTATTGGGCCTTCAGCCCTTCACCGCGATAATTTAGAAAACATAAAACCACGTAACTAGACCTGGGAGAGGTGGGGTAGGTTATGTCGGGGGTATAATCGAGCGAGGGTCATTCACGTACGAAGCGACGACTCCGATAAACATGGAGAGGATAGTGTGTCATCTGTCAAGAGATCAGTGCGTGCAGATAACAACACTCCACGCCGAAGGACACGAGTACCGGGCACTTGGTTGACGGTTTGGTGCAGAGCACACAACGATTGCACGAGTGGTCCAACGGTCCCAGGAAACCCTGACAAATGATTGCGACGAGACAAAGGTTAGGCCCAGGGGCCACGACACCATGAAAGGACCGATTATATACGTCTGCGTGCATTACGAGAGCATCACACAACGGCACAACATCTGCAGATACAGCTGGCGGAGGTACACGGCACCAATACAGGGCGTCGACGCCTCTCCAGAACATAAAATTACCGGCCCCGGAGGCCTGCCATAGGTCCACCGCACACCACGGCACATCCGAAGGGCGCGACTGAGATTTGCCAAGAAACACATCCATTGGACGGTGGCGACGATTGGGCAAAGGTGCTCTTTACGGACGGGAGTCGAGAGAGTGTCTCTGTTTCGCCTTGGACTGGCGTGACTAGAATATACCGACGACCGAGCGGAGAGGTATCGCGCCAATGCAATGTGCTGCAGGTGCCGCCATTTGGATGTGGGTCGGTTATGGTCTGGGGAGACATTCTCTTTACAAGGCCTACGGTTGCAATCTTCGATGGGAGCACTCTTACAGCTGTAAGGCATATCACAGACATCCGTGAACCATATGTCGTTGCCATATGCCCCTAACATCGGTGACTCTTTCATCCAATGCACTGACAATGGCAAGACCACCACAAGGCCCCAATGGTGTGAACGACGTACCTTAGGGACGGTTCAAATTTACGGCGTTGGAGGGCCAGCATATAGTCTGGACCTCAACCCAATCGATCATTTGTGTGGGATATCCTGAAACGGCGGATCCGACAGCTGCAACCTCTTCAACGGACCCTCCCGGACACTGCACGACGTATGGGATCAAATCACATTCCATGACATTCGCCTACTCATCGAGAGCATACCAGGACGGTGTCAGGTAGTCATCCGTGCCAGAGGGGGTATAACGGTATTGAGACAGACCCAACACCCCCGGCGGCCGCGCCGTACGTACCAAACATTGTGTAATTTTGCAGCACCGAACTTCCGAACTCTACTGCGAGACCATTTGGCTGCACCTTGGCCTCACCTTGGCCTACGGTTCTGGGGAGGAATCCTCCATCGTTATGGTCACTTGTCCAATAAAAGTGTCTTCGCGTTCTTCAACCTTTTCTACCCTTCCTTCGCCACGTATCCTTGTAGTGCGTTAATTTTGACGAGTAGTATATATATATATATATATATATATATATATATATATATATATATAATATATATATAAAGTAAAAACAAGTCTTAATTAATTACAGTGACAACAATATTATCTCTCTAATAAAACTTTAAGTTCATCTTTAAACATAAGAAGAAACTAAAATAACAGCAACAAAAACAACACAACAAATACAGCAGCAACAAAAACGAAAACAACAACAATGAAAGACGGCAACAACAACGAAAAAAAACAACAACAACGAAAACAACGACAAGAAGAGCGAAAACAACAACAGCAAATGAAGAACAAACAATAACAGAAAAAAAACAACAGCAAAGAAAACAGCGAAAATAACAACATCAATAACAAAAACAACAACAATAAGGAAAATACAAAATTAAAAATAACAACAATAGCAGCAATAGTAACACCAATTCCAACAACAATAATAACAGGGAAAACAACAACAATGAAAACAACAACAACAACAACAACAACAACGAAAACAAAAAGCAACAACGAAAACATTAGCAACAATAAGGAAAAACAACAACAACAGCAAAAACAACAAAAATAGTAACATCAATAACGAAAAAACAACAACAGCGAAAACAATAAAAGCAACAACAGAAACAACAAAAACAGTAACACCACCATCACTAACAACAACAACAACAACGAAAACAAGAGCAACAACAATTACAACAACGACGACGACAATAACAAAAACAACAGCGAAACCAACAGCAGCAACAACGAAAACACAACAATGAAAGACAGCAACAGCAATTAAAACAACGTCAATAACAGCGAAAACAATAACAACAAAAAAACAATGAAACAACGAAAAAACAACAACAACGAAAGTAGCAACAGCAGCAGCAGCAGCAGCAGCAGCAGCAGCAGCAGCAACAACAACAACAACAACTTATATATTTATTTCAAATTCAAATTTACATTTGGAGAGTCGAAAGCTGCTCTTTAATAAATTTTTAAACATTTTCCTCTTGTTTGAGAGAAACTTTTTAAAAGAGCCCCTTTAAAAATTCTTTTCTTACTTCTTTTATTTTAACATTCATTTAAAATGGGCTTGACCAGAAATTACTATATATAATATTAATTTAATTCAGATTCATAAATAAAATATATAAAAAAAACTTTTTTTTGTATTAAATCCTACATACATACATACATACATACATACATACATACATACATACATACATACATACATACATACATACATACATACATACATACATACATACATATCAATTTATGAATATATTTCTTACAAGCTCGATCCATATTCTCATTCCTATTTTATATTGTTTCGTCTTTATTGTTTGGAAAAAAAATATATAAAAATTTATAACAATTTTACATGTTTATACATTTTATGCTTTTTTTTATTCAGTCTTTCCCTCATTTTTATGAAACCAACGTCGAAGGGAAATGACACAATTTGAGACTCTGTGTGTTTTTGTGTAAAAAAAAAGAAAAAAAAAAAAAAAAGCATATCAGAATATTGCTAGAATTTTAGAGGTGTGAGAGGGGGAACATTTTTATTATGTGAATTTATTAAATGCGACCTACTTGATGAGTATCAATTATGATAAAATTATTTACTAATAGATGTAATAGCATGCATTTGCTATTACTAGTTTCAACAGGAGTTTCGGGACCAAAGAACTTATGTGGGAAATCCTAACATACTTCGTGAATATATATATATATATTATATATATATATATATATATATACTTATTATACTATATATTATTATATATATATATATAATATTATATTTATTATATATATATTATTTTAATATATATATATATATAATAATATTATATATATATATAATTTATAAATATATATATTGTGTGTGTGTGTGTAAGTTGTGGTGTGTGGTGTGTGTGGTGTGTTGTTGTGTGTTGTGTCGTGTGTGTGTGTGTGTGTGTGTGTGTGTGTGTGTGTGTGTGTGTGTGTGTGTGAGCAACGGTTGGCTGCGGTGGGCTAAAGCAGAGTTTTCGCTAGCTTATTATTTGTGATTCGACCCTTGGTACTCGTCTACATACTGTAGTATAAAAAAGAAGCTAAATCGTCAGGATCGGCTACCTGAGCGGACCCAAAAAAATTGCCTTTTTTAGTGGATTTGCTGTAATGAATTATTTCAGTTTACGGCATAGTGTTTTAATACACTAATTTCAATACTCATACCTAGTTAAAACATTACCAGCATTGCTACAGCAGAGCAATCCGCATTATATAACATACAAAATTACTTTCCTTATCTGCTTCTAGCACAAAAGGTCCGCCTATCTATCAGGAGCCTAAATCATGCCCATCGATGGCTAGAACATCTTGATTAGGTTGAGCCCAGACAAAGATTGCTATCAATTTTAAATATCATTTGTACAACATTTCCACTTGGCCGGGAAAACATAACAACACACTTTTCCCGACGAAAGTACTTATTGCGTGCGGTAAGTGAAAGAACGCTCCATTAAAGGACATAGAGGTTCATTCGTAACTGATATATATATATATTAATATATAATATATATATATATTAAATATTATATATTATTATGTATATATATTATATATATATTGATAATATATTATATATATATTATAATATATTTCATATTATTATATATATATATATATATATATATATATATATTGAGATAAGTAGAATGAGAAAACAAACATTGAAATGGAAGATCAAAAGAGATAGAAAGAGTGATGTAGGAAAAGAGAAAGAGCTAAAGTGCTTGTGACTTTGAGCTTAAGAAGATTTTCGTGGAGAACAAAGTTCAATTTTGAATACAGAATATGAGAGAAGCTTACCTAACAGAAGTTTAAACATAGTTCTTTTTAAATTTCATCCGATATATTTCAGATTTTGAGCATTAGGTGTAATTGGAAGAGATTGAATGCTTCGATTTCGAAACTTTTCTGTTTTTTTTTTAACCTTTTGTATTTTTGTGTCAGTTTGGGGGAAAAAAATAATGCTATTCTTTATGTTTTCTGTATGAATTATACACACATATATATCACCTTATGAATACTCTCGTTCCAATAGCTATAACTTTTAGATGCGATTTATTTAAAAGTTTTAGATTTATGTCTCCTTTGTGTATTAAGTAAGGTTTCAGGTTCATGTCTGTTCTAAGAAATATATATATATATATATATATATTATTATATATATTATATATTAATATTAATATTTATATATATTATATATATAATTTTATATTAGTATATATATTAGGTATATAGATATATTATATATATAATTATATATATATATATATATATAATATCTATTATATATATATATATATTATATATATATATATATATATATATAACCGTGGTTCAATGGTAGAGCGACGAGTCGCATGGCAAGGGCCTGGGCTTGATCCCGAGTCCGGATCTGTGAACTACGTAGAGAAGTTCCCCTCCTAAGAATAGGGCTATGCTCGTGAGGTGTGACATTTTTTATATATATTATATATAATATTATATTATATATATATATATATATATATATATATATATATATATATATATATATATTATATATATATATATATTATATATATTATATATATATATATATTATTATATAATGTAGAGATTTTTCTTTTAAAAATATTTCTCCAGAGAGAAAAAAAAAAAACCTTTATTGAGAAATTACTCTAATTTCTTTATTGTTTTCCTCCGATCTATATTTGAGATATTTTATGAATTAGATTAGAAGTGCGGCTGTTATAAAACTCTATAATATTACTAATTATTTATTATCTCGTGGTACGATCAGGCCCAACTTGATAAAATAAATTGTTTTCGAAATATTTTCTAGTTGTGTGGAAAATTAACTTAATTTTAAACAAACAAATAACTATTTTTTGAGGAATTAATAATAATAACCGCCGTTTCTCCTGTGTGCCATTTACTGACTCAATATTCACACTCCAACATCAGATATTTGGAATTGAGCGAGATGCCTTTAAAATGATAAAAGAAAAGAAGCATGGAATCGTCGGTACAAGAGTGAATAAATGATGTTTGACAGATAGTAGGTTATTAATGAAAAATAGAAAAAGACTTGTGGATAGGGCAAGACTCTGAGGACAACACCATAGCAGGTAGCTTTAAGGATGACACTGGTTGTCCCTCCAACTGTCAAGTCCAATGGGTTGCCACTCACAAATTCGACCCTCTTAAGATGGAAGTTAAAAATAAAAGCTTTGACCAGACTGTAACGTAAAGCTTTTGATATGTTCGGTGGTACAGCAAAATATTCACCGAAGTACCAAGGATCATAGAACCAAGTGTAGTAGAGTTCTTGTTTTTCAGAACCCATACTGACAATCTGGAATAAAAATCGAGGATTTATGAAGAAATCACGTCTTTTGAAGAAATTAAAAAATATTTGGCATTACTTGTTTGGAGGGAGATCTTTGTAGGAGGAGTATTCTTCTAAAGTGGAATAAGACAGAAAGGTTAGGGAATATAAGACAGACGTGTTTTTGCCTTTAAAAAAAAAAGACGAGGGAAACAGGAAGAATAAAAAATGGGGTTGACATTTGTTGCATTGTGGCAGAATTAGCGCGAGGAAGAGGAGCCAGAAAGATGACTGCACTTCCCAGGAAACAAAGTGTTACGAGGAATGTTTTTTCAAGATTACGTGAGTGAAGAATTAAAGAAGCATAAACTTCTGCAGTTTGAAAACGAAGTTAATTCCTGAAGATGAAGGTAGCGTTCCTGCTACCAATGGCACGAGAACTTCCAGCAGAATTAAACTAAGATTTATTATGACATTTAGCTAAAGGGAAAGAAAATGAAATGTTGCCTCCGCACAAGAGGGAATTCCGTAGCCGATACGTTCAAGACCAAACAGTCTGCAGCAGCAGCAAAGTGGCAAAGTGCCTATTTCTGAATTAAGTTTGAAGGGACAAGACGGAGTGCAGAGATAAGAAGGTGATTGGAGGAACCCAGACGTGAAAAGAGTGTAAAAGTCTGAGAAATAATAATAATAATAATAATAATAATAATAATAATAATAATAATAATAATAATAATAATAATAATAATAATAATAATAATAATAATAATAATAATAATAATAATAAATAAGAAACAATAATATATAATTAAGACTAAAACTAAATATAAATAATAACATTAATAAAATATATATAGTAATCATTAATGAATATAATAATAATAATAATAATAATAATAATAATAATAAAAATAATAATAATAATAATAATAATAATAAGTATCCTTTTTTTATATAAATAAAACTGAAAATGTTTGTTTTAAATCAATAAAAATATGTTGAACTGTTTTTATGTACTACATATAAATAAATAATACAGATAAAGAATGTGATACAAATATTTAAAAAGTTAATAGAATGTTTTTTTTCTTCAAATGAAAATTAATAAGTATTAAAATCATTTTTTTTTTAATTTTTAAAACTCGGGTATATTTATTAGTTTGTCAGTATAATATACTATGTTCTCAATTCCTCATATTTGAAATACAACTGGTACACGCTTTATAATTATGGCTAAAAATAAATTTGAAATTTAATTTTTTATTTTTTTATATATTTTTATTTTTATTTTATATATATATATATATATATATTAATATAATATATATATATATATATTTATATAATATATATAAATAATATATATCTATAGTATATATTATAATTATGTATATAAATATTATTGTAGTATAAGTAGGACATTCAGTAAATCTTTCCTCTACAATTTTTGGGTGGAAAAGAAGAAAAATTTCAATGGAGAATGTAAAAAAAACTTTTACCAGTTAATAGCAAGAAACAGTGTAATAATTACCGCTTTAGGCATGTGTGGTAAAATAGAACTAATAAGTACTAATATGTAATCAAGTAAGTAAGTTATACACTTGCTGTTATATAATTTAAAACTTTTTTATTTTGGCACTTTAATCTTTATGTCTTATTGGTTAAGATTTTTTATTTTTTTTATTTTTAAACTGGGTTAATCTTTTTTTTTAGTAAATATACTTTTTGGTTTCGAGCGTACTGAAGGAGAACATTAGTATTATATATATATATATATATATATATATATATATATATTACATTAAAGGTAAATATTGTATTTAGAAAGATATATAAAAATCTATATCAAATTAATTAAATTAATAAATCTAGTATATTCAAAAATATAATGTAATATATTCAAAACTTTTCATAGGTTATATTCATATTTTTTTCTTTAAGGGTACTGTGGGTAAATTTTATTTGATTAATTATAACGTTTTTAATGACGGTCTAATTTAAAATTTCCTATGTTATTTATATTAGACTTTTTGGTGTTAAATTTTTTTTATGATTAAATATTTTCCTATTTTCAATTCTGGACGGGT
>JABUQX010104413.1:22500-30409 GCA_015478945.1 Trachelipus rathkii | reverse complement strand
ACATAGCAAACATACAAGGAATAAGTTAAAAAGAAAGAAAGGAAGATAACGTAGAAAGAAAGAAAAAAACAAAGAACGAGATGAAGCTTTATCAACCATCCTTCAGTTAAAAGAAACGACAAAGACAAGCGCAAAGCAAACAGACAAGAACAAACGAAAGAACAAACACCGAAAACACGAGAGAGATCGAATGTATTCCTCTTCCTCATTACGCTTCCCAATAATGGTCAGATCGGAAAGAAACAACGAACAAAAAGCGAAGAAGAAAGAAATCAAAAAAAGAAAGAAAAAAGAATAGAACTAAAGACTAAGAGGAAACAAGCCGATCGAAGACCTAACCGCCAACTTAAAACACCCAAGATCCACCTCCCCACCCCCAAAGAAAGAAATGAACAGTAATGAACAAAGAAAGAAAAAAAAAAGAAAGAGATTGGATAGAATATTAAGAAAGGAAGTAATCAGGACTACGAAAGTAGAATGATAGATATGAAAATAGGAAAGAAATATTATACCCTTATATATAGCCGTAACTAATATATATCCATATATATATATCATATATATATATAATAAACTATATATTATATATAATACTATATATATATATACTATATATATTAATATATTAATAATATGTCTATATGTGTAGTGTTACGTCTATTTGTATATCTATATAGTGTATGTCTAGTATGTCTACATATATATCATATTATAAATATAGTATATATATATATATAATATACCTTTTACTACTAGTATATATATATTAATATATATACTACATTATATCATTATATCTATAATATAAAAGAGAGAGAGAGAGAGAGAGATTCACTGAAATTAATTTTAAACAATATTTATTCTATGACATGTGAATTGATCCCTACTAACAATATATTAAAATAAGAATAGAACACAAACTTACAGATACGAGGGCAATTCTATTATTATTATTATTTATCATTAATTATATGGCTATTATTATTATTATATTATTATTATTATTTATTATTATATTATATATTATTATATTATTATTCTTATTCATTATTATTATTAGTATGATTATATTATTATATTATATATTATCTATTACTCATATTATATATTGAGTAGAGTAGTCATTAGTTAGTAGAGAGTCAGTAGTAGTAGTGAGTAGGTAGTAGTATAGTAGTATCATTGTGTTAAAATTGTTAATATAATTTCAATATTAAAATAACCAAGTAAAAAAAAATAAAAAAATAAAAATTTTCAAAGCAACTACCAAAAAAATTATATGATCTCAAAGAGCAAAATTTTTAGAAAAGATTAAAAAAAATTGAAAAAATTTTGCCACCAAAAAAATAAAGGTTTTTGCTTAATAAAATCACTACAAAATGCTCTCAAAAAAATTTATTTTTAACTCCACAAATGTAAAATAAAAATAGCCTAAAAATGCTAAAGTAAAATTCCTTTTTTTTATTTTTTTTTTTATAAAAAAAAAAATTTTCGGACTGCAAAAAAAAAAAAAAAAAAAAAATGTAAAAAATTATTTAAATTGAAAAAAAAAATTTTAAAAAAACGTGCAAAACTCTCAAAATTAGAAAAAAAAATTTCAATGGGTTCACAACTTACAAAATTTTTAAAAGGAAGTATCAACACCAAAAAAATTCTTTTGTAATAAAAAAAATTCGTAACTGAGATCATGTTTCAAAAAATTTTCCTATCCTATAATTTCTAAATAGAAAATTTTGTTCGAGTCTAGTCATATTTTGAGATAAAGTCTAAGTACTATATTTTTTCTAAGTTTATAAAAAATTGCTTCTGCTCCAAAATTATTCGAAATTTTTCGCTCACAAAGTAAAAAAAAATGCTTTTAATTTACCACACAGTTTGTAAATTTTATTAAATAGAATTTACACTTATCTTAGACCTGGTTCTGCACACTCTTTTCTTTTCCTTTCACTCTTGAGTCGGATTCCTTTACGCCGACTCTAACATTATGTTATTAGTTTTCTTGTACCTATCGTAGTTTTGATGGAGATATAAAAAAATATAAAAAAATTAAACATTTTTTTTCATTTTCCATACAAATTTCATACGCTGATTCCATATATGTTATCAGTTTTCTTGTACCTATCTTAGTTTTCGAGATATGATGCGGGTAACTTCTTTAGTTCACCTAATATAATAATATATATATATATATACTATATATATAGTATAATACTATATATATATATATATATATCATAATAATTATATAAATATATATACTATTATACTTACATATTAGTTATATATAATAATATATTAAATATATAATATAGTATATATATAATATAATATAGTATATACTATATAATATTATATAATATATATATATATAATATATATACAATAATCATAAAAATATACTATATATATCTATATATATATATATATTATATATAATATAGTTAATATATATATATATATATATATATATATATATATATATATATATATATATATATATATATATATATTTATATATATATATATATATAGTATATATATAATATATTATATATATTGTTCTATGTATATAATACTATATATATATTTTTTATATAAATATACTATAATATAGATATATAATATTATAAATATATATATATATATCATATATACCAGTATATCATACTATATATATATATATAATACTAAGATATAGCAACTATATATATATATATATTATATATATTAATATATATATATATATTGATAATTATTTTATATTCTATGCCAGTAGTTAGAAAAACAAATATATGTACTGTCGTAGCGGGTAGTTTATTATTAAAATATAATAATGAAACTAATATATATAATATTATTGTTTCAGAAATTGTAGAAATAAATGAATAAATAGAAATAGTTTAGTAAAGTAAAATTAACTGTAAGAGTCGCAGGCTTTCCATTACAACGCCTTTAGTATTATTTTCTTTTTTTGGTTGATATAATTTTATAAAGAGAAACAACAAGAATTATAAGAATACAAGGAATAGAGAAAACAATTAGGAAGAGAAAAGGACATTGGAAAATAATACCAAGAACATAGGTTGCGCAACCAAAGGAAATAACAAGACCAGAGGAAATAACCAGACCAAAGGAAATAACAAGACCAAAGGAAATAACCAGACCAAAGGAAATAACCAGACCAAAGGAAATAACCAGATCAAAGGAAATAACCAGACCAAAGGAAATAACCAGACCAAAGTAAATAACCAGACTAAAAGAAATAACAAGACCAGAAGGAATAACCAGAAGAAATAGGAAAATATTATCTAAAAGAAAAGAATATATCATCATCATCATATTTAAAATGGGTTACACTGTTTCCCATCGTATAATCATTCATATTCATCATCAACAACAATCATAAGAGGAACATCAGCATCAGATTACAAAGAGATACTACTTCATCTGAGAGGTAAGTTACCACGAATTAACAAGTGCGCTAACTTCTGCGACGCCGTCCCGCCTGAACTGCCATGGCAAGAGGAAGAAAGTACAATCGATGAATATCCAGTAAAGAAAGCATAGCCCTACCTTCATAAAAGAAGAGAATACAGAGACTGTGAGAAACGAGTGGAGGATTGGATGATAGTGGAGGAAAAAGTAAAATATCCTGGTTTGGAAATACGTCTAGCACTGAAAGGTAAAGCACACGAAATATGTATAGATTTAGAAAGAGAAAAGTTAAAAAAAGATAAAGAGGGAGTAGCATTGATATTAAAAACACTGGATGAAGTATATAAAAAAGACAGTAGGATGGATAAATTGGAGAAAACCATGAAACTATTCCTAATTGAAAGAAGAAAAGATGAAACAATGAAAGATTATATACTAAGATATGAAAAATATTCCAGGGAATGTGAAAATGCAGGAGGTGGTAAAATGTCACAGGAAATGAAAGGAAGTCATCTTCTGGGACAAGCAAAATTGAATTCAAATGATCTTCATGTAGCGTTGGGAGCCTGCGGCAAGGAAGAATATAGCTATGGAAATATTAAAAACGTACTCACACGTATTTTCAGGAGCAAAAGGAAAAAGAAGAGAATAAAGAAGCTTGTTGGATGGAAGGGGACAAGAAGAATCCTGTTAACAAGAAATACGGAACCGTTACGAAATGTTTTAAGTGTAGATCGGAAACACATTGGGCGAATAAATGTCCAGTGAATAAGAGAACATGTTATATTTGCAAGGCAAGTGAACATTGGGCAATAGATTGTCCAAAGAACTGGAAGAATAAAGACAAAATAGAACAAATAGAAACAAATGAAGACAATAAAAGAGAAGAAATAAGATGTGTCTGGAAAATGAACAATGATGAAGAACAAGAAAGTTTATTGGAACTGCAAGACGAAATATACGGCATAATAGACTCCGGAAGTGCAAGAACGGTGTGTGGTAATTTTTATATGGAAAGAATTTTGAGTAGATTAACCAAAGAACAAATTGAAGAAATGAACAATAAATCTATAGAAGACCACACTGTGTTTCATTTTGGAGAAACATTATGTAAAGGGATAAAGAATGTTGATATACCTACAAAATTAATGGGAAACAAAGTAAGTATAAGAACTACAATAATAGAAGGAAACGTTCCCTGGTTGATTGGAAAAGAAACTTTAGAGAAAATAGGAGCAGTAATAGACTTCGAGAAAGGAATAGTTATAGCAAAGCGTTTTTCAGACTACATAATACCATGTAAAGGGAAGAATGAAAAACATCTGAAGATTGCATTGATAAAGAAACTGGAACCGCACAAGATGTGGCTTGGAATAGACAGGGAATGGTGGACCAACAAGGAAATAATTGGAAAAAGAATAGAAAAACTTCATTTACAATTCGGACATGCTAGTAGTGGAAAATTAATTGGAATTTGTAATGATGCGTATAAGAAGAATGAAGAGTATCAAAGATTTAAGAAGACCTTGGAAAGGAAAATAATAGACATAGTAGGCAAGTGCGATACATGCATAAAATATAAGAAAACACCCGCTAGTCCAATAGTTGGAATGCCTATGGCAAAACATTTCGATGAAGTAAGGGTGGTTATACAAGAAGAGCAAGAACACCTAAGCGAAACGGAATCAGAAACAGAACCTGAATCAGAAGAAGAAGAAGAAGAAGATGAGAACCAAGGAGAGGAAGAACAAGGAACACCGAAGGTGAGATTAGGGGAATCTTATGAGATAGTGGACAAAGAATCGAAGGAAAAATCAAGAATAAGAATAACAAGTAGAGCTGGAAAAGCAACTAGCCAAAAATGGTCAGATAGCTACAACATAATAGATTTAGATCATGGAAATGAGAAATGGATAGATTTGAGAAATTTCCAAGATATAAAACATATAGATGGTGATGAAACATGGTTAGGAGATTTCGAAAATGAAGAAATACATAGAGCAAAAATGGATACTTATTAGTTGGAAAAAGAAAGGAGTCTACGAGGCGGTACAAGAAAGGAATCAAAAAGTAATTACAACTAGATGGAACATTATAGAAAAATCAGAAAACGGAAGAAGAAAATGCAAAGCACGACTTGTTGCTCGAGGTTTTGAGGAACAAGGAGATTTAACGACTGAATCACCTACATGTGCCAACGAATCATTAAAAATGTGTCTTGCTGTAATTCTGAAAAATGGATGGAAATGCAAAACATTAGATATTAAAACAGCTTATCTACAAGGTAAACCCATAGAGAGAAATGTGTATTTAAAACCTCCAAGAGAGGCAAAAACAAACTACCTCTGGAAGTTGAAGAAAACTGTGTACGGTTTAAAAGAGCAAGAATATGGTACGAAAGTATCATGGACATCATAAAATCACTTGGAGGACAAAGAGCAGTTGAACCAACTATAGTGTATTGAGGCAAAACAGCCCGAATCATCGCCTCATGTGCATACAGTGGACGCAGTATTTGCTATGGAGAAATACTGATTGAAGAAAAGCATAATCTCAGAGAAACTAAAAAGAAATGAAATAGGAAAAGGAGAGTGAAAGTGAAATTGTCTACAATTGGTGAATGTGGATCAACAAAAATGATGGGAAACTTATCCTAGAGCAGAATCCTATGTAAGAAATAGAATACCAGTATAAAAAAAGATTAAGAAGAGAGGGATATTACAATAAAGAAAACAAACAGAAACAGATCAATGGTTTGGACAACTTAAAACTGGATAGCTCAACAAAACCAGAGACCAGATTAGAAATATATCCTACAATGTTCACTGAAAAATACAATTTGCTTAATTTAACCGACACCGTGCATACAACCAACATACTATTAAAATCAGTAATCAAAAGTACTGCGGCTAATTCTTACGACACACAGTATCCATAAGATACAAGTGAAAACCAATAATCCATCATCCTACCGCTGAAGGCTGTTCATGATTCATCCAAAAATCGAATCTTTTTCTATTGATGCTCTCCTTTCTACTAACGTAATGTGATCAATTCACATGTGACAATCTTCATTACATTGCTCGAGTACACATATATACAGCTATCAATATTTAGTACTGTAATTAACAACAGGAGATCAGTCTTATATTGACAATCAAAGGTGGCCAAACAGAGCATGCCAGATCCACTTCTTAGAAGCGAGGCATTGTCACTTAGTTGTCCTGTAGGCTGCGCTCTGCATGCATGTAATATACTCCTGAACTGTATGCGAAGCCACGCAACTGCAGAAAAACCTACCAATTATTATACATAAGATGCATGAACAACTAACGTACCAAACCTGCCTTTGAAAGAGCACTCCAGCTCAAACCTTACGGCGATACTTAAATAAAAGACTAAGATAATATGCATATCTCACAGAAAATCGAGGAAAAGAAATAGAGAAACAAATGGAAAAATCACAAACAGATCGCAGACATCTTACAAAAGAGGGTAAAGAAAGAAAATATATACTTGAAAATATGTTAACAACCGTAATACCGTAATATGAAGACATACTAAACTCATAGCAAAGTAATCAGAAATAAGATAAGAAGAAAAAGAAAAAAAGAAAAAATAGAAATAAACAAAAAAAAAAGAAGAAAAAAAAAAATAGTATAGTTGCATTAATATCTTTATTTTCTATGCCAGCTAGTTAGAAAAACAAAATATGTACGTCGTAGCGGGTAGTTATTATTAAAATATATATAATGAAACTATATATATAATATTATTTGTTTCAGAAATAGAAGAAAAAATAATAAATAGTTGCACACTAACTATTAACTGTAAGAGTCGCAGGCTTTCCATTACAACGCCTTTAGTATTATTGAAAATAAAAATAGATATAATTTTATAAATAAAAACAACAAGAATGTTTCAAGAATGCAGGAATACGGGATTGCTCAATCGAATGAGAAAAAGACATCGAACCATAAGACCATTCACGTTGTGCGCAACCAAAGAAATAACAAACCAGAGGAAATAACAGACAAAGGAAACTAAACAAGACCAAAAGGAAATAACCAGACCAAGGTAAATAACCAGACTAAAAAACCAAAGGAAATAAACAGACCAAAGGAAATAACCAGACCAAAGTAAATAACCAGACTAAAAGGAATAACAAGACCAGAAGGAATAACCAGAAGAAATAGGAAAATATTATCTAAAAGAAAAGAATATATCATCATCATCATATTTAAAATGGGTTACACTGTTTCCCATCGTATAATCATTCATATTCATCATCAACAACAATCATAAGAGGAACATCAGCATCAGATTACAAAGAGATACTACTTCAGCTCAGAGTAAGTACCACGCAATTTAACATCACTATTATATATATATAGTATATATATAAGAATATATATATATATATATATACTTATATATATATATATATATATAAATGACTATATATATATAATATATA
>JABUQX010104413.1:10000-17500 GCA_015478945.1 Trachelipus rathkii | reverse complement strand
TACTGAATTATCAACCATCTATGGTTTAATGTCATGAATTTCTATTGTACATGTTGACTTTACTTGATCATCTTCTATGCTTTTCCTACTGATCATATTGTGTTTTATATTGCTTCAGATTGTATTATCTGATGAATCCACCATTGCTGTGCTTCATGATCGTGTGCAGAGCGTGAAAGCGATCAGGTGAGGAATTTAAACCCGAATGCCTGAAAAAAACGTTAAAATTTCCACAGAAAATCATGTGGTGCCATTTCTGTTTCATGCCCAGTCGATTGAGATTGATTTAAGCGCACCATAGACCAGCGCATAACAGTTATAAAATGTACTGCAAACTCGCTTACTACTCAAAACAAGGATGTTTGGCGATAGGACCTTAGATTTTCACAGGACTCCGCCAAGTTCATCTCCAGCAAATCAGAAAGAAGAGTTCTCACCAGAATGGTCTTAGACGTACTTCCGGACCTGGACAATTCACCTGACACGAAGCACCTATTGAGAGTTTTCGGTTCCGTGTTGAAAGATGAAATACACAATGTTCCAATTACGATCAAAGTAAAACTCATAGAACGTCTTATTCAGGTTTGGTTTCATTCCGAAAAAATCCGAAATTTGTGCCCAGCAACTTTAATTACTGCATGCCCATCGCCGTAAAGCACTTCATGCCAAAGGCCCAAACCAAAGTAGTAAAAATTTAATTGTCCTGATTATTAAAATAAATCAAAAAAAATGAAAATTAAAATTCATAACCATTTTAATCAAAAAAAAGCAAATGTTTAATATAATAAATTGGCCAGTACCATAGATTTATTTTACAGTATATGTCTATAATAACAGTATATATATATATATAATATAATTATTATATATATAATATACTATATATAGATATATATATAAAATATATATATATATATATATATATATATAATATATATATACACCGCTATATATATATATATATATATATATTATATATAATATATATATAATATATATAATATATATATATAATATAATATTATATATATAATATATATATAAATAATATGTATATATATACTATATATATATAGATAATATATATATTATATATATATTATATATATATATATATATATATATAATTATATAATATATACAAATTATATTTTTTCATGTATTTATTTCTTTATTATTTATATTCTCTTCTTTATTTATTATTATTATAAATAAATAAATAAATAAATAAAAATAAATAAAAAATAAATAAATAAATAAAACAGGAAATCATGTTGGTCATATAGAATAAAATTTAAATATATATATATATATATATAAAATAATATCATATATATAATAAGATATAAATATATATACTATATATATATAGTATATATATAATATATTTAAATATATATAATATATATTATATAATAGTATATATAATATATATATATGTTATATATCACATATATATAGTATACTAATATAATATATGAAGTATATTAATATATATATATATATATATATATAAATATATATATATATTATATTAAATATATATAATAGATATATATATATATATATATAAGGTATATTTTACAACAAACTGATTTTACACACTATAAACATCGTCAGAACAAATTATTAAAATTCTATAAAAACATAGATTCCCATCTTTATGACAAACAACCATGCCGGTCCAGAAAAGGTTTCTCATATACTTTTCCTCCGGAAAAGAAGAGATTCGGTAAAGTACCCACTTCTATGCGACGCCTACGGAAATTATCAACTCCAATCTAAAACTAAGGCAATATTTAGCCCCCATCCTATTTCCGATTTTTCCATAGCCCCTCCTTTCACATCAACACTATATAAGACCTCTTTCGAATATTTCTTCACGTTCGGCAGCTTAAACTTCCCACGTAAAGGGTAATATTTATTTCGTAAGCTATCATTTTTAATATTATCCTAATATTTATATATTTCAATTCTATAATATGTAATTTATTTTTCATTCACTCTTGTGTTATTTGAATTGTTCGATTATTATTTTATTATTTATATATTATTATTATATTATATTATTATTATTATTATTATTATTATTATTATTATTATTATTATTATTATTATTATTATTATTATTATTATTATTATTATTATTATTATTATTATTATTATAAGAATTGTGAATGTTAAGTTTTAATATTTATTCTATTTGTGTTTTGTTTAAAATTTTATTCTATTATTCCGTTATTTAATATTAAGTGAATAAGAGAATCTGAACACTAAGCTGTCGTTGCGAAATTATTTTTTTTTGAAGAAGGGAAATTAAATGTATATCCACAATGCTATATATATCTATCCTTCAATAAACCTACATTATCATAGTTTTAAATTACTACTATATATATTATATAATATATATATAGTATATTATAATATATATATAATATATATATAATATATATATATATATAATAGATATACAATATATATTATATATATATATATACTATATTATATATATATATATATATATATAATATCTCATTCATCATTAAGTCTCTATCTGTCCACTGCAGAACATAAGCCTCCTTCATTAGCTTCGACAATTCTCTTTCTTCTGCCACGATTTGCCAGGTGATTTCCATCAATTACCTAATCTCATCTACACAGCTCATGTTAGGTCTTTGTCTTGGTTGTTTGACGTATATAGGGCACCAATTCATTATTTCCTTAGTCCATCTTTTGTCATGTTGTCTAGATACTTGACCTGCCCATTTCCATTTTATTTCTTTAACTGTCGTTATGATGCCTTTGATCCTTGTCATATAGCGTGATATTCCCAGCATGTATCTCTCCATATTTCTCTGGGTACACCTTATGCTTATATTTTCAACCATGATTTTTATTTCAGATGATCTGAACTAAACAATTCTAGATCATCGATGAACCTAAGATGACTCAGATATTTACCATTTACATTTATTCCTGTTGATTCCCTGTCTAGTGTTCTAAATATCTCCTCTAATACCGCAATGAATAATTTTGGAGGTATCGTATAGCCTTGTATATTTCCTCTCTCAATATTTTTTTTATGACTATGTGTGTAGTTAAAAAGGTAAAAGTAGCTCTCGAATAAATATTGTTTAGAATTTCAATATGCAGTAGTTGTTGTTTATCCCCTGATTATCAAGTGCATTTCCGGTATAACCAAGCTTATGCTCAAAGAGTTAAAAGCCTTTTCCTAATCTATGAATGCAATGCAAAGTGGTAATTCATATATATATAAATATATATAATATATATTATATAACACATATATATATATATTATAATATTATTATATATATATATATATATATATTATTTATATATATAATATATATATATTATATATATATATATAACCAAACAAAAAAACAATCAAACAAAGTATTATTATGAATTGAATTTCTAGGCAAGAAGCAAACACTTTCAAGCATACATACACGCACATACACACACACACATACACTTTATTATCATAATTCTAATTTATTTTTATATTAGAAATTATGTAATACTTCCTTTTAATTGAAATTTGTATGTATTAATTTTTCATACTGTATTGGCAAATTGTTGGAAAGAAGGCAGTGAATATTTTAATCCATTCATTGATAGAAGTGATTAACAAAACCACCAACATAATATATATATATATATATATATATTATATAATATATATAGTTATATATTTATTATATATATATAATATATATATTATATATATATATATATATATATATATATATATATATATATATATATATATATATATATATATATATAAATATCATATATATATATATAATATATATACTATATATATATATATAATATATATAATTATATATATTTATATATATATTATATTATATATTTTATTATATATACAATAATTATATTATTATATATATATATATATTTATATATATATATAATATATATATATATATATATATATATATATATATATATATATATATATATATATTTCTGACACCAGGATACTCAAAAATCAGAAAAGTTTGTTTATTGTTCCTTCGACCTAAATTCTGTACCCAGACCAACTTATGTCTAGAAGTAGATACATTAGAAAATCACAGTCACTCTGTGTATATGAGATGAAATGTTTATGACCATATTGAAGTGTTTATTAAAAGAAAGATTTAGAGATTTTTGTAAAGCAAAAGAAAAAACGAAAATTTTTTCTTCAAAAAAAAATTCTTTTCTGATAATCGAAGGAAATGTTCATGTTTTTGAAAAGTAAATAAGCAGTGATAAACTTTTACTCGGAGGAAAGTGATTTCAATTTTAAACTACCCAAAGATAGTTTCAAAATAATATGAAATGTCATGTGTCACATAAATGATCGAGCCATTTTTTCTTTCCTGGACCAAAGGTGAACTCCAACAATTACTACTACATATATAAAACTTTGCTAATCCTTAACAATGAGGAAGCTGGTCCCAAATGGCCGACAGGGAAAATGGTTGACAGGTCAAATAGTCGACTATCCCTGTCGAAGATTTGGGCTACTCCACACAATAAGATTAGAAACTTGGTGTTGCAATCATTTTCCGACAACACTGGAATGATTTTCAGAAAGATAAATTTCCAAATGAGTGGAGCAGCTGAGGTGGTCCCATAGCTTATAGGTTGACCAGAAAGGTCGATGTGATTTATTCTCATGTGATTTTCTCAAGGATTATCTTTACAAATTTTTCTAGTTATTTACTTGGCAGATTTTAAGGAAAGAATCATAGATAACTTTGATAAAATCGGTGCCGAATTGCTTGTACGTACGCACTTGATATGAGGGTGAGCACCACCTAAACATAGAATGTATATTTAATAATGATAATTTCGATTTGTAACAAAAATAAAACTAAGGTTAACTCTTTCGTATAGTGTCTATTTTGCACTTAAACTGAAATAACGCATTGGTAACGATCAATCAAAGGCGTAAATTTTTTGTTTTATGTGTAGTAAATGGACAGTATCCTATATTATATATATATATATATATATATAAGATATAAAGAAGAAAGAGAAAGAGTATATAGAAGGGTAAGTATGTATATATATATATATATATATATATATATATATATATATATATATATATATATATATATCAGTTCATTATTAACTATACTTATATATACCATTATATGTACTTATATATGCTATTATCCTCACCTTAATCTAATATGAAAATAATAATTTCTGCAATACATTTTGCATATTTTTTATTATATTGCGAAGGTGATGATACCAAATTAGCTTACAGCTCTTAATTATTATAATATGCTTAATTAACTTTACTCTCTTTATAACTTATTGGATTAAAATTTTGTATGCAAGAGATACCATTAAAATATGCAAATGTAATGTTAATTTGGCTTCGTTATATCTTCCTGACATTTTTTTTTTTTTGGAGACCCATTAATTCTTGGAGAATCATAACAAGCTCAGAATGACTATGGTATGGATTCGCTTGTGCAGTATTATATGGCTAGGTTTTATGTTGGGAGAATAACATCTTTAATGATATAATTCATTACTATATTAAACAATAAAACTCGATTTAAACTACGCATTTAGAAAATCTTAAAACAATCTGTCTATTTAAATAGATACTATGAAAATTAATAAAAAAATAAAACTAACAGAAGAATGAATATACTTGAGAGAGAGAGAGAGAGAGAGAGAGAGAGAGAGAGAGAGAGAGAGAGAGAGAGAGAGAGAGAGAGAGAGAGAGAGAGAGAGAGAGAGAGAGAGTATGGTGCAGAGAGAGAGAGAGAGAGATATAGAGAGAGAGAGAGAGAGGGAGAGAGAGAGAGAGAGAGAGAGAGAGAGAGAGAGAGAGAGAGAGAGAGAGAGAGAGAGAGAGAGAGAGAGAGAGAGAGAGAGTACAACTGTCTATATATAGAAAAATGTTCTTTAATTAAATTCAAAAGACTACCCCAAGAGCTGCTTTTCTCCTAATCCATAACCTGTACTCAAGTGCATAACGATGATGGAAACATATATAGATTTTCTTTTTACAACGAAAACGCACAAAGAAATAAATTGCTGATAAAATAAACATGTAATAATTGGCCATTAAGGTAAAAAATTTGTTTTTGTTACTAAACAAAACAATTGAGATAAGTGTTAGCAAAAAATAATTTACATTTATGAAAAGAAAAGCACATTTAAAAATGATGCATTGAATCAGAACATTTGTATAAGAAAGTTATATTGTTGCAGCATATAGATATTTTATCAAGATTGTTATGCAAAGTTGCGTATATATATATATATATATATATATATATATTTAAGCTTATAAAAAATTCTTCTTGGCAAAATGGCTCGGGAAAGTGAGCAGTTATGTTATATATATATATATGTATATATGGGATATATATATATATATATATATAGTATATATATATGTTATATATCAGTGCGGCTCGTGAACCGTGAAAACATAGTGGAGGCACTTCACAATATATATATATATATGAGGTAAATATATATATATATATATATATATATATATATATATATATATATATGTTATAGTATATATATATATATATAAGGGAGATATATATATATGTTATACACATATATATATATATATATATATTGTAATAATCTGACTGTTTCCTTTATAAATCCTGTTAGATTCTGTAAATAAGACTCAAATAATCGATCAATGCAAGTTTAACCAACTCATCAATTAAAACAACAAAAACGAGGAAAAACAAGGCAAAAGATTTTCTTAATATATATTTCACAAATATTATTTCTTAACAACACATTTACTTTATATTTAAACCTTTATAATTATATCCTAATATATCGATATTAAAATATCGTACCCTAATCTAATCTAGCCTAACAATTATTAATAAGATTAAAAGTGTTACAATTATTATTCCTTATAAAATGCACAAATCTTTATCACTTGGTAATTCTCACTTCCACTTAATTCACTGGTAATGTTCGTGAGACCTAAGGATAAATATTTAGCAACGAGGAAATTAAACGTCAAAAATAAAGCACATAACCTGTTAATCTTCGGACACTGATAAGTAAATATTCAATAATCGTGGTAAGAAAGTCATAAATTTTGAGACAAAATCGAGTAAACAATCCTTGTAATAAAGAATGACGGTTACTTACTAACCATTTCTAAAATGCCATACTTAATACCATTATAAATCCCGAATAAGTGTGATACTTCATAATTCCAACTTTAGGCGAGGTTAAACCTAATTCCAACTTGGCTCTAGGCAGGCAAGAGAACACTGATTTATTAACTGCTGTTTCCAATTCCGTTTGAACTCATCATCATCCTAATGCACCAATTATCATCTTTTCGTAAGCCAACTCGGGAATTATCTCCTGAGTAGATTACTGCTTAAGTTGCCTAGTCTCTAGGCCCAATCCTATTAAAAATAAATACTTGTCAAT
>JABUQX010104413.1:0-2500 GCA_015478945.1 Trachelipus rathkii | reverse complement strand
TTGTGTTTTGTGTGTTGTAATAGGTGGATTTGGCTCTGCGTAATGTGGAGTTGATGATAATTTCAAAAAGGTGGAAAAGATGAAATCAATTTCAGTTTGTAAGTATATAGGGGAACAAATTCTGAAAGCTCTTAGAGAAAGGGATGATAATGTACCTAATTTTGTGTTGATAGGATGGGATGAGAACCAATGTGTGTAGTAAGAGGATTCAGTGGATTTTCTGAAGATGGGAAATTGTAAGATGTTGTCAGTCCAAATAATCAAAGTATCAAGAAAAGGAAGGGTATTATTAGTGGAATTTTCAATATTAAATTTTATGTTAGGGTGTATGTTATTGATGTGTGTAGGAATATCTAAAGGGTTGTTTTTGCCGCTGTTCCCCTTAACATCAATCCTTTAGATATTCTTACACACATCAATAACATACGCCCTAACAAAATTTACTATTGAAAATTCCACTAACAATACTCTTACTTTTCTTGATACTTTGATGATTTGGACTGACAATACCTTACAATTTTCCATCTACAGAAAACCCAATGCCAACCCTTACTACACACATTGGTTCTCTCATCCCATCCTATCAACACAAAATTAGGTACATTATCATCCCTTTTTCTAAGAGCTTTTAGAATTTGTTCCCCTATATACTTACAAACTGAAAAAGATTTCTTTTTCCACCTTTTTGAAATTATCTTACCCACATCATATCATCAACTCAGCATTACTCAGAGTCAAATCCTATTACAATACACAAAACACAAAAAAAGAGAAATCACACTTCTTTTCTCCCTTTACCCCCACATATTCACAAACATAATTAAACAATTCCTTCCTAACTCCATACAAATTTCTTCTTCCAACATTCTGCCTTTCAAAAAAATCCTCAAACCCCACACACACAACAATGTTACCAATCCTCAATGTGTTTACAAGATTCCATGTCTAAACTGTAATAACACATATATTGGAGAAACACATGACTTCCCACGCCGAAAATACCAACATAAATACGACCTACAACTTGACAATCCTAACTCTGCTCTCACCATTCATAGATCCACACACAATCACACTATAGATATAAACCACATGACACCCATTATTCACATTGATAACTTACACCTTAGGAAAATTTCTGAATCTTTTTGTATTAACAACACTGATAATTTCAATTTACAAACTAATGACTACACAACATTTTAAACTACTCACCTTTTTTCAAATCTTTAAAACAAAAATTACAATGATTTCAAATATTTTATTAATTTTAATTTTATATTATAGTCTTACATAAGAAACAGCTGAAAGAGGGCCACGATTCGGTCGAAAGCTTTTGTTACTAAGATTTATATTTTATATTATATGCTAAATCTCAAGTAATTTTCACCACCTTCTAATTACTAAGGCATTACTATAATATTATTTAGTGTCTTAAGCTAATACTAACTTATATATATATGCAGGTGGTATATATATATATATATATGTTATATATATATATATATATATGTTATATATATATATATATATATGTATACAGTTATATATATATATATATATATATATATATATATATATATATATTTATTAGGGAGGCACCAATAAATAACAAGGAATAGGTATCGTTGAATGACCAATTTTCACCAATCTAATTTACTGCTTCTTCATTAATAAATTATTATTTAGTGTCTTAAGCTAATACTAACTTATATATATATATATAGCAGCAGGACCTAGTATATGGTAGCATATATATATATGTTATTGTTATTATTGGTTATTATTATTATATATATATATGTTGTTATATTATTATTGGCATATTGTATGGCAAGTATATTATTAATCGGCATATTAATAATATTATTATTAAGAGAAAGAATATTAGATATATATGTTATTATTATATATATGTTAAGTTATTACATATATATTATTATATTATTATATATATTGTATAATATATAGGTTGCTATATACATATATTACATATTATTATTACATATACATATATTAGGATGCAACCAATGTAAACATGGTAACGGCATCACTTGGTATCAACCAATTTGAGGTATCAAAGTATCAGCATCGATATCAGAATTTTGTGAATAGTAGTGGTATCGGTATCAGTATTGACATTCAGAGAGAATTTAAAGTATATGGTATCAGCATCGGTATCAATGATATCGCTTATAAATTTTGAGGTATCGGTATTGGCATCTGTATCTGTATCAGAAAATTGTTGGGAAATTGTATCAGTATCAGTATCAACCTCAAAGTTTGGTATCAATGCAACACTAATATATATATATATATATATATGGTGTTATATATATATATATATATATATATATATATATATATATATATATATAAGTTATATATATATATATATATATATATATATATATATGATTTATGCACGAAAACGAAAGCGTTTTTACGATAAATGCGAAAACGGTTAAACACTGAAAATTGAACTGAACGAAGCAATACC
>JABUQX010104412.1:0-22299 GCA_015478945.1 Trachelipus rathkii | reverse complement strand
AGAATTTCTAAAACGAACTGGACAATATATTTGACTTTGCCCACACCGATGACTTGAAAATAATGAAAATAGAGGAGGATAAAATCTTCTTACAACGACAGGGTTGTCTAGCTGGTATATACAAAAAACAAGCAGAAAAAGAAAAAAAGGGTGATAGAAAGGGAAATCATAGCAGAGAAGAGACGACTTAAACATATGCCGTCGTCTGGCTCATCAACTTCATCATCGTCACTTGAATTATTTTATCAGGAACATGACGATACCTCTTCTACATCTGATGAAAATCAGGAAGACTTTCCACCGACTTTATTTGAAACAACAAAGTTAGAAACAACTACAAAGCGAGGAAGAAAGGACATCATTACCCCAAAATTAGTAGCAGCCTTAGATAGATGCCAGTTAAGCGTAAGAGACTCTGTTTATATTCTTCAAGCTACAGTGGAGGCACTTGGACTTAGTTTCAATAATTTTTTGATCAACAGGTCTTCAATTCAACGAATTCGAATGCAGACTACGAAAGAACGAGCAGAAGCTATAAAGGCAGATTTTCAAAGCAATGTACTGAAGTTGTGACAGTTCATTGGGATGGCAAATTGTTACCTGCGTTAAACGTAAGAAGATTCAAAGAAGAACGACTACCCATCTTAATTACATTTGGAAATAGAGAGCAACTTCTTGCGGTACCAAACTAAACAGCTCTTCTGGTACAGAGCAAGCTGAAGACTTAAAGAGATAAAGTACGGATAATGTGCTGCGACACAACAGCTTCTAATACAGGTCGCTTCACTGGCGCTTATGTACTTTTGGAACAAAAACTAGAAAGAGAGCTGATACTTTTTTCGTGTCAACATCATGTTTATGAGTTGGTACTGAAAAGTGTAATTGAAAACAAATAAACCAAGCCACAAGTAGCCCAGACATAGCTTTCTTTAAAATTTTTAAGGATAATTGGAAAAACTTTGACCAAAGCAAAATTCAAACAAATATCGACATTGTAAAAAAAAAATATTTTACTGACACAGAAATTGAAGGATTGTTAGTTCTTTTCAGCGGAATTAAAGAAATCTATCGCAAGGAACGACTACCGTGAGCTTATCGAGTTCTCTCATATTTTTTGGGGAAAGATGATGCAGAAAACTGAAAATAAAACCTCCAGGTGCAATGCATCAAGCACGATTGATGTCAAGGGCCATTTATTCACTAAAAATATATTTGCTGCATTCTCAACTGAATTTGAGCAATGAAGACAAACAAGCACTGGAAGATGCTTGCTTATTTATTGTGACTTCCTATGTTAAGCCTTGGCTTCAATGCAATTTGGCTGTAAAAGTGCCTTATCAAGATTTGTGCATTTTTGAGAACTTGAAGCAGTACGAAAAAATAGACAACAATTTCTAACGCTGCCTTGAAAAAGTTTGGCAACACTTGTGGTATTTGTCTGAGGAAGTAGTCATTCTATCTCTTTTTGATGACGAAGTTAAATACAAAACAAAAAGAGATATGGTAACCAACTTAAACACATCGAAAAGTTCAAGAATTCCATATAAAATAAATATGTTCCAATGGAAAGACAGAACTGACAACTCATTGTATGGTAAGTTTTAATATTTCCTCGTTTTTTAATTTGAACTTGTTCTTTATTTAGTTTGCTTATTTCTATTTTATTCTTATTTTAAAAATTTTTATTTATATAATCTTTTCATTTTTCTATAATATAGTATATATATTATATATATAACTATATATATAATATATATATATATATATACTATATATATATATAATATATTTAATAAATTTTAGATTCAATAAAATATCAATATTATATATATTAATAAGTATTTAATAACATATATTATATATAAACTTATTTTTTGTAATATCAAGTTCAGAGAGCAAAAATAAATACCTAAGCTTGAAAATAAGAGATAGTTTTCTTGATGAAGAGTCCTTTACGTAGAAACCAATGGCCTTCTTTGCAGAAGACAAGCCAACAGTGCTTTCTCTAAACGGTTAATGATAACAGCTTATAAAAAGAGCGTCAAATTAACTGCAAGGACTTTAATAAAAAGAAACAACAAAATGGGCTTAAACTGAGAAGGAAGAGAAAACCAGGAGCCTCGGGAAACGAGAACATAGGAAAATGTACAAGGCTGTAAAAAAAACTTTTAAAAAATAAAATCTCAATAAACTAATTCCCTTTTTTTAATACCATAAATATAATTATTAATACAATTGGTTTTGGTCACAAATTAAGTTATTAGTCGTACATTAAAAATATTATCCTGAAAAAATCAATAATATAATATAGTAATAGTAATTAATATATAATATATATATATAATTAATATATAATATAATATATATATAATATAATATATATATATATAATACTATATTATATAATTAATTATAATAATATATATTATATATATATATATATATATATATTTATATATATATATATATAATATATAATAATAGTATTTCTCAAATTAAAATGCTCGTACTTATATAATTATAAGTTATTTATCGTATGAGGTTGCCACATAAAGAAGACACTATGAATAAATTACTTAAAAAACAATATTATAAAACAGATTATCAGAAGGTTACAAAACGTAATTTAAAAATATTCTTTAAAATATAAACCCAGGTTCGAGCATATCGTGGTCTGATCCATCAAACACTTCGTCAGGAAACTAGCAGCTTTTTAAGAAGAGTTGTGCATTTCGACTTTCTATTATTCTGCTACTTGGTTCTAATTACGAATCTATTTTTGAATTAATACTTATTATTTTATAAAAAGGGTTTACTAAAGATGAGCTGGATTCTTTTAAATATTTGTTGTTAATTTTGTCAATGATAGATATTCACCTTGTGTAGATTAAGTTTGTTAGAGTTACTTATAATAAATGATTCTGTGATATTGAGGGAAATTCTGTATTTATTGAATAACTTTTAATTATTTCTGGAGTATTTATATCAATACGATGGTTGCAGTTTTGATCTATGGTTTTCTAGTGATCGCAAAATTCTGTTTACTTTTTGTAAATCATCTTATGTTCGCCAATCTTATAGTGAAGTTATTTGTTTCTCTCCAATATATTTGCTGTGACAATCCATATTTAATTTTATATATTCCTGCATTTATTATTTGTATTGTTGTCTAGGTATTCGCATGCGTTTTTAAAAATACAACTTAATTAGATTTCAACTGTTTTATCGAATCTGGTAATATATTTTAATTGTTTTTTATTCTGTAATTATTGGTATTTGGTAAAAACCTATAAGTTATTGATTCCATCATTGGTGGTGGTATTGATATTCATATATTTATTCCTTGCCCTTCGTAAAGCTTTATTTATGTTAGGTTTGCAGGATTATTAAGTTATGATACTAATCTTTTTAGTAACTTTATTTCTGTAAGCAGATTTCAAGGGATATGGATAATTGTAAGCTAGATTTACAGGAACAATCAATCTTAAGGTTCAAAGTTTGATTGAACTAATTTTGTTGCAATAAATGAATTATATGTTTAAATTGGTGTTTTCTCCAAATTTTAAAGGTTGGAAATTGGTTCGTGTTCCAGTTTATTTAAAGATCTAAAAAGTTTATCTAGCTTAATTTATTGAATTTTCCACGTGAATTTTAATATTATGTGTATATTATTAATAAGGTTCAATATAGTATCGATGTTTAAATTTTTGTATTTCTTGTTAATACATCATCGACGATAATCGGTAGGCAGTTTTAATTGTGGGAAATTCAGAGTTAATAATAAATTTATAATTCCATAAAAGATGTCTGACCACATGATTAGGGATAGAGAGGAGCCAATAGAGAGACCATATTTGTTTAATAGTAAACTGGAACCAACGAACCAATTTCCAACTTTAAAAATTTTGGAGAACAAGAACAATTTCAACCATCATACATTCATTGGTATTCAAACATAATTTCAAATATACAAATTGCAACCTTAATAATTCTGTTCCTGAGAGCAATACAAGCCTGTAGCCCTAAAATCAAAAAAAAATAAATACAAAAATAAAACAAATAGAGTAAAATAATATTACATAAAATAATACAAATATTACTAAAATAGTTTCCAATAAACTAAAATATCCTGCAAACTACATAAATAAAGCTTTACGAAAGGACAAAAGATAAATATATGAATGTATCAATACCACAACCAATGATGAATACTCTAATGTTTTACCAATACCAAACATACAATAAACAATTAAAAATATATACCAGATTCGATAAAAACAGTTAAGTCTATAGTTTGATTTTAAAACGCATGCTAAAACCTAGAACCAACAATACAAATAAAATAATTATATAGAAATTAAATGAATAAAACATTTCATTAAAATATATTGGAGAAAAGAATAACTTCACTATAAGATTTGGCGAACATAAAGATGATTTAACAAAAAGATAAACAAAGTTCATCACTAGTAAAACATAGACAAAACTGCAACCATCGTATAAGATAAAATAACTACCATTAAATAATTTAAAATTTATTAAAAATACAGAAATTCGCAAAATAGACAGAATCATTTATTATAAGTAACTCTACAACAACTTTAATCTACAACAAGGTAAAATCATCATTGACAAAATTAAACAACAAATATTTAAAAGAATCAAACTTAACTAGTAAACCTTTTAAAAAACAAGTATAATTAAAAAGGAGCCCATAATAGAACCAAGTAGCCAGAAAATAGGAAGTCGAAATTGCATCAAACTCTCTAAGCTGCCTTAGTCCTGACGAAGTGTGATGGATCAGATCCACGAAAGCTCGAACCTGTGTTTATATATTTTAAAGAACTATTTAATTACAGTTGTACCTATAATATATATTTTATAAAGAGTATCGGTTTATATAAAGTGAACGTCCTCCATAGTGTCTTCTTTATGTGGCAACCTCAAAGGAATAAAAAACTCAATATATATATATATAAAGTATTATAAATATATAATATATCTATATATATATATATATATTATATAATATATATTATATATAGATAATTAATAATATATATATAATAATATTTTATATATATAATTATATATATAATATAATATAATAAAATTCATCTTCCTTTTTTTTTTTTTCCACACTGGTGCCGCGACGGCCATCGGAAAAGAAAAGCAGTAAGAAGAATATAACACAGTCGAAAGAAATAGCCCCAGCTTTACCGGCCCCCTGCTATACTACTTAGTGAGATCTTGTCGAGCAGTCAGAAAATACCACCCTGAGCTTCATGGAGACCGAGCGCACGGACCCTAACTATGGCATAAATCATCGTGTACGGCTCATTCCTTGGCCAACGTGGGCCACATCCTACCCCCCTAACAAAACCCCCATTCTCTCCTATCATCCACCCACCTTTCTTCTCGCTCCTGCCAAACTCACATTTCTCTCTTCCAAGGCATCCTTTACTGATCAATACCACTTTCTTCGGTCTCCAGGCGGTCGATTATCAACACACTCACCACTATTAGATCCTGCTATAACCAATCGACTAATCATTCTCCTTCCACATGACCAAAACCATCTCAACGTACTTCATTTATTTTCTATTGTTTTTATTTTATTAATATTTATTATTAACCCTTTCTTCACCAACACCATACAACTCCCTGCGTTCATTCCTCATTTTATCCATTCTTCACACACTTAACACGCCCCCCCCAAGATTGTTTTTCTGAAACACGTTGTACTTTAGATCTATACCTCTAATCCAGACCATAGTTCATTACTATACATTAACACAGGTAAATCACACCCACATAAGACCCTAGCAGCACTCAAGACTTAGTCCCTTTATAACCACCAAGGATTTAATAGCACAGCAACCTTCTTACCATTCACAACTTCTAATACTACACACCGCATCATACGTCCTTTTCACTCCAAACCATAGTAATCCTAAATTTTAAAACTCAGACACAACCTGTTTCAGTTGCACTCACCATGCCAACATAACTTCAACACCGAGGACTGTCCTTATTCACAGTCATAAACCTTAGTCTTAATCACGAGTTTACTTTTAGCACACCTGCAAATCCTCTATCAATCCTCTCAATCTCTCCTCAGGAATTCACAAACAAAACAAACTACATTCCTTAATAAGTAGGGCCCCCTCCACTCTCTTACATTCTCACTTCATTCTAACACATAAACCCAATAATTCATTGCAAATGAATAACCAGGAACATAACACATACCCTGCCTCCTCCGCTCCTTAATATATCAAACCAAAATCGCTTTGAACACCATTTATTCTTCACACGCTTCACTATCGTCATACACATACCTTTTGATACCATTCACAGAAGCCTATCACGAACACACCATATAAAACTAACACTGCCAATCCACGCCTCACTATGTAATCGATACACTAACCTGTTGCAATCCTTAAAACCTAAAATACAATTTATTATCCTTCTCTCTCATTTTCCATCATTTGTTTAATGTAAAAATTTGATCATGCAACAACATCCTCTACCACTTCTAACGCATCTTGTTCTTCACCAATTAGTCATATCCGTACACTCGACGCAACTTCGACGAAAAATACCAGCATTATTTTCAATACAACACTCGATAAAACTAATGCCCCCTATAATTTTCACTGTGGAAAGGTTTCCCCAAAAGGGAAAAAAACAAAGTCCACACCCCCCCACCCCCCCTTACCCCTATTCGACCCCTTTCCAAATTTTTTAAAAGTTGTACAAAGAAAAAACAAAGGGGTTTCTTTATTACAATATCGATTTTAACATAGAGTACGATCAAATAAATTCTCTTTTTGGGTCTGACTCCTTTTAATCACTCTATAATTGTAGGACAATTAATGATATAATAACAGATATATTAAATTATAAGAAAGGGTTAATATCAATGTAATAATAATAAAATTAAAAAAGTATAATAGTAAATTGCTTAAACAACTATTAATTTAACTTGTATATTTTGAAAAATGTAATTTAAACAAGTTATACGCACTATACACCATAGCAGTAGATGGACATCCGTATCTAGCTATTGTTTCAACAACCATTGCAGCTCCAACGTGACTCTGACCTAAGCCTCCAAGTTCCTTAGGCGTTATCAGGCCTAGATGGTATATCCTTTTGAATAAGTTGAGATATTCGAAATTATGAGTAAGTCGAAATATCTTTTTGATTAAGAAACTTTAACCAAGAGCCACTCTGCAGACTCATACAAAAAAAAAAGAACAGGTTTTATTTAAAACCTTGTTTAACATTAAATGTAATTAATTAATAGAGGTTACTTAATTGTAAAACCTTGCTGTGTGGAAGAATATATAGAAAATTAATAAAATAAAAAGATAATATTTGTGTAAATAACAGAAAGACATGACCTACAGTAAAAGTTTTAGGCAAGACTAAAAGAAATCTACAAGAAATAAAGTAGGAGAGCACGTAACAAGGTTGTTACTTCTCGTCAACACAACAACACTGAAAATTGACAAACCTCTAGGAGGCTCCTAAGGATCCTTTTACAAAACAAATATAAAAAAATTTAAAGGAAAACTGGACGGGATCCTTAGGATTCTAACCTCAACGAAAAACAACCAACGACCTCAACAAGACAGTGCCGACGGGCGAACCCCTAGACTACAGTTATCCTTATCCCCCTTACCCTTATATAAAGGTATTATTACTGATCTCCTCCAATCGCTTGGAACTATACCTTCCATAAACTCTTTGCTACACAGCTTCCAAATCCACTCAATCACTATCTCGCCTCCGTTCTTGATCATTTCACCAGTAATTTCATCTATACCTGCAGATCTACCATTCTTCAACTTTCTCACTCTACCCATTACCTTCTCCTTACTAATGACCTCATCCCTAAAATACCTATTCCTTCTTGCACCATCAAACCCACACACATTCACCATCACATCTTTATTACTGCCAATGTTATGCAGATTTTCGAAGTGTTCCCTCCACACTCTCCACACATCCTTTTTATCAGTTACGAAAGGACCATCCCTATAGCGAACTGGTTATCAACATTCAAAGAAAGTCGAACAAAATGTATAGGAGGAAAAAATAACGGTAGTTATTCGGTGCGTTACATGAAAGAAAAAGTAACGAGTGCATTACTCTGTTTACCCAAAAAACTGAAGCTCCGTTAGTATACGGAGTAAACGGAATCGAGTCCTTAATAATATCTATATATAATTATTATATAATATATATATATATAATAATATAATATATATATAATATAATAACTAATATATATAATTATATATATATATATAATAATATAATAAATATAAATAGTATATAATATTATTATATTATATATATAATATATATTATATAATATATTATATATATATATAAATACCTATTTGAAAAAGAGATGGGGGGGTACTGAGTGCGAACGAAAATTATTGATCTATTAAATTATAGAAAAAAGAGGGATAAATATACAGTATTACTTATAAAAGAAACATTTTAAATATAAACATATATAATATAAATATATATCATTAATATAATTATATATATATATAATATATATATATATAATATATTATATATATAATATATAAATATTATTAATATATATTATATATATAAATATATATATATAATAACTAATATATTATAAATAATATTATAATATATATATATATATCAGTTGGCACAAAAAGTCATAGCCAAGAAAGCCATTGGCTTTTTGGACTTTTGACCATGAAACTGGCTCTGACTTTTTGGCTTTTGATAATCCATAAATCCAAATTGATTATGAGATGAAATTTTAATAAAAACGTATTTTCTTTAAATTTAAGTTAGATAATCTTGCTTAATTAAGTGGAAATAAAGAGAATGAAAAAAGAAAATTTTATTCTTTCTTTCTTCTTTATCTTCTTCTATTTTCCAAGAAAGGTGCGTAACGAGCATCGGAGAAGAATCCAAAAGCAGTAGGACGACATGAGAATTGTTATAGAGTACACTAAAGATTTACACAATAAAAAAATTGAATTATGAAAAAATGCAATTCAACACTGGAGCATCAACATCTTCAACACCATCAAAAAGACACCACGTAACAGCACTAGCAGCAGCAGCAACACAAGATCTTCACAGGATGTACGTGACTAGTGCCCAGGCACTTATTTTCAAAAGAAAAATGAAGAGGGGAGGGCAAGACGGGAAAGGGCTGGTTTGAGGTCAACCCCTTTCCTGAAGGTCAATTTTTGCGATGTTAAAAAGCCAAGGAAAATATATGTGTCCTGTGTATGATTAAAACAACACACGGGTAAGCAGCATTTTAACGTCTCACACAGAGACATTCCACTCTCGCAGCAAAGAGACCTTCAACGGAAAATGCCGCAGACTGTTGTTGGCCGCCAAGAATCAAATCCAAAGTCAGAAACCCTTGACAAAATGAGATCAGGCGAAACAAGGTGGACTTGAGGCAATAACACGAGAAGAGTTACTTATTTTATAGTGCGGGCGGCCCGTAACGCCCAAATCAAAGAATTGTTTGAAAAGTTTGATAAAAGAAACGAGAACCAAAACAAAAACCACCTTCAAGGCAGAGGACTGCTTCGGCGGTTCTCTGCCTCTTTCAATCCGGTAACGCCTATTGAAAACTTTTTGCATGAAAATTTTACCGAGAAACTGAACAATATCGACAACTCAAAGATTACTCTGCTAGGAAGGGACCCCTTGGGGTCACATCCCAAATTAATCTATGCATTATTATTGGTCAGCTACTCACTTATGCCCTAAGAAATGAAGACCTGAGCTCCGGCCTTTTGAATAAAATCTCTGAAAGCATAGGCTAAGCTCATGCCATAAAAAAGACATCTGAAGCACGTCATCGCCTTTTTACATCTGTACCTTTACGCTTACTTGATGTTAAAGAATATTCTAAACTTTATCCGGCCTATTTGAGATGAAGATTATTGCAAAGTTCCCAAATCCATAACAAAAAAAAAAAAAAAATTCTGAACAAATAAAATATTTCAACATTAAAAGTCTATAGGCCACACTAACGTGATCTACTGCCAGGCGATCATGAAAGACTCATCAAATGTCAGTTGATGCCAAGGCCTGACATTGAGGCGGAGTTGAATGGAACTTGTTGCCTTCATGAAAATCCAATATCAATACACAAATCAAACAAATTCAAAGAATACCCAAAGGTTTCGCAAATGCGATTTCATCCGCGAAAGCTTTTGGAAAAATACATTTCTAGAAACAAACTTCTCTCTAAACTATCCTTTTGATCTTCAGGAGGGGAACCTTTTCCCCAATAGGAATGGTGGGGAAATGTTACTCAAAAATTTTAACATCCTCCTCAATACAGCATAGATGCTAGTTACCAGGTATAAGGGATATCGCGATTACAACACGAATTATCTAAAAAAAAAAAAATCTCAGAAACTGCCAAAATACCAAACAAGACAATAAGCAATATTTGGCCCCAATAGTCGCAACTAACACATTACAACAATATGAATATAATCAAAGTCAGGTCGATTTGCACACATCTACCCCCACCCCCTCGAAAAGAACCATAATGGAATCAATTAATGCCCGAATTCGAAGCCCATTAAACATACTGACCACCAAGAAGGATATATCTTTAAATCCCACCATGCATCCAAAAGGAATACCAACAACGGGGAAAAAGAATACACAAAGACGATATGAGCTGCCAGAAAATTAAAGAGAGAGAAGAAGGAGAGATTATGGATTAGAGAGATCGAAGAGCAGCAACCCTCATCGATAAAACGAAATAAGAAGAGACTATACCAATTCAAATGGAAGACAAAAGAACCACCATGAAGTTATCACAACAAACTACAAACAACCAACAACGGAGAAGAAGATAAAATCCATTAGACAGCAATGAAGACAAATCAGGAAGAAAATCAAGTCACGTTCGCTACTATAGCAAAATTAAGTGACGTGACAACCTGAAGGTTCTTAAGCCGTATATATACATTCATATAAAGCATCTGAAAAAGAATAAAACGTGAGTCGATAATAAAAGGAATTCAGAAAAATAATTACAACAAAAAATCATTCGAAAATTGAATTATATTATTAAATTTATAGCTCTGATTTTGGATTTTTAAGTGATTCAATTTCAATTTAAAACCTACCTTAAATTTTAAAAAAAACAGGCTTTGTTTTAAAAAAAGAAAAATATATATATATATACTATATATATAGTAATATATATATATATATATAATAATATACCTAAATAATATATAATATATATATTATAATATATATATATATAATATATAGTTTACAATTGAAAGGTTTAAAGCTTTATTAAAATTTTCTTCTTAAATGAAAATGAACATTTTAATAATTTCAAATTAAATTTCAAAATTACTGCGCATTATATATAAAATATATATATATATATATATAAATATATAATATAAATATATATAGATATATAATCACATATATATATATTAATATATAATATAAACATATATACTATGCGAAATTTAGCCGAAACTACCTTAGAACAGTAGGTAAAGAATCTTAAAACGCTAAAAATTCGAAAGATCGCCCTCCCATATCGTACTTTTAATTCTAAAATCGTAAAAAAAGTTGATATTCAAAAAATCCGTTACAACTCCAATTTAAGTACCAGAATCGCTCTGGGGGGGACCGTAGCATCCCGAAACTAAAAGCGGCCCTCGAGCGCCAATACTCCGTCGAACCACAAATCGACTCTAAAAATTGGTAGCCATGATTGTATAGGAAATGACGATGGCAAGGTGCAAAAAAATGTGCACTACATGGCAAATCCCCGTAAATTGCCTTGAATTTTAACATCAAGGTGTAAACCCCAAAAATCGAAGTGGGCGATTCCGCCGAAATTGGTAAATCTGGGGCCGATCACTCAATATCAGGCCTCAAGTAATAATTTTTTAGGTTCAAAAAACCCATTTGGCAACCAGCGGGCATTTTGCTGGTTACAACCGACGACGGTCTAAACCCAGCTCACGTTCCCCTTTGGCAGGTTTTCAGACATATTAAAATTTCATTATTCTAGCTTTAACGAGTTGCAAATCCTCAGAGTTGCCATCTCAGACCTTTTCCATGGACCAAAAAAGTTCTTTAATACCGCTTTGTGAATTTTGTACCTCTCAAACTATAGCTGAAATTTTACTAAAATGTAGATCGTAAGGGTTCTTAAACCAATTAAAATTTCATTATGCTAGAAATAACGAGCCTAGAGAAACAAATCTCAAGGTGCGAGATGGCAAATTTGAGGACAAGTTCAATACCCATTTTGAAACGCCAAAACACGAAAAGTATAACAACGATGTAACTGAAAATTTAATGGCAGTTAGAAAGTACAGGTTCTCTAACCTATTAAAATTTCAAAATGCTAGCATTAACGAGCCTCTAGATACAAAGCTTCAAAGTTGCCAAAAAATGCAATTTAAAAATTAAACTTCATATGGCAACATCAGTTTAGATCATCATACTCCCAAATTCGTTATAACCCCATTCTGTTCGTTTGCCTTGCAAGTGTACACGTATTTTTTTGTTGTTTTTTTCTGTTATTTTATTTCAAACGCGATGAAGAGGTGCCAAATTAGATTACGATGGTGTGATGATCAGGAAGCTGCAGGTAAGTTTTGAAACTTAATAACTAATTAAAAAGGTATAAAAATTTTGAATGGCTAATTTGCATGTTAATTACCCATAATGCCTCTTTCAATGGCTGCTTGAGAGATGACGACTACTACAACTATATAACACTGGTCAACAATGATTTTGGAACTAAAACGGGAATAGTGTTCTATGTAGGTATAGTTGTCTGAATCCGATGATGTAGTCGAAAATACGTATCACTCCAATGTCTGTTATGAATATACTGCATCATGCCCTGAACACGAAAAATCTTGCAAAATATATTTTCTCGCTGAGAATTGTATGTATGCTCCAGTTACAAGTTGTTTCATGTAAGGTTGTGCTGTGTGTTGTAGTCTTTTAATTATTATATATATTATATATAAATATATATAATATATATATATATATATATAATTATAATATATATATATATAATATATATAATATATAGTACCTGTCATGTTTTACGACTCCGTCAGTATTGAATCTTTGTTTTTTTTTTTTTACTATATTCTAAACTATGATCCTAACATGTCAATTTAAGGGTGGAAAACATGAGTCAAAAATAATAAGGACCAGTACGTTTCTACGACTCCTCAGTTAAAAAAATTTTTTTTTAAACTAAAGGAGAACCCAAGGTAACACACAAAGATACAGGAGTCAGGCGTCTCTCGGCACTTCCGGGGAACACAGGTAGATTTCCCCCCCTCCAGGAGCTGTCTCCGGAACCCGCTCTCTTGGTTTTGGGTGTCGCGGGTTCCTCCCCCTCCCCTACGGGTATGAAAACGTCCCCCCTGTCCCCCTCGCTCGAGCCCCCTAATTTTTTTTTTTTTTATTTTTATATTTTTATATAATATATAATATTATATTTTAATATATTTTTATACCTTGATTCCAAATATGTAATGGCTTTTCCTGTAAGAGTCTACTTTCCTCGAGATATTTCATTTTATGAAAACACATTTTTTGTTTTTTTTTGTTTTTTTACATTTTTTAAAAGCTTTATACGCATATTCAAATAGTAATTAGGTTTTCTGCACAGTCCGATACTTTTACAGATATTTCATCTTTTTTAAATTTTTATTGATAATAAATGTGATTTTTAAATAATTAATTAAAATTTCGATATCAAAAATTGTCCATCACCACTGAAAATCATTGTTAGTATCATATACTAGCAATAGTTAAAAAACAAAAAAAATCAAAAATGACGTAGTCTTTAACAATAACAGGCCTACTATACACATTTAAGATTAAATGATGTTATATTGGTTGATGCTTAATAGTAGTGTAGAGTGCTTAGAAGATGAAAATAAGACAATATCACCTAGAAATAAATTAATCAATATTATATATAATATAATATATATATAAATATAAACTAAATAAGTATAATATATTATATATATTTATTTCGCGCAATTAATGATAATTAGTTGTTCAGATATATATTTAAAAATTATGAGTACCAAACGTGTTTGTAAATTCTCCGAATGTCTTTGCTACGTATGTGGCGAAATATACTACGAAAAGGTCAACCGGAAACCAATCATCAATTGAGTTTAAAAAACGGCTAATCATAAAACATTATTTTTTCCTAAATCGTGCGTTGGCCCAGACCAGGGATATGCATGCCCCACACAATAAACATGCAATTTGATATTATGTAAATCCTTATCCCAGTGGTTAAAAGCCGAAAAAAAGCGCATTTGCCTTGGATTGCCGATGTATTGGATGAGCAAAGGAATCATATACAGGATCTTGAAATTACTTGTAACCAAATATTTTCCCTTTTGTATAATCTTCTGCATTTTTGAACCTAGGCTACGCAACCTATGAATTTTCGATATCCTTGGGTTGAAATAAACTATAATATATATATATATAATAATATATTACATATAATATATATATATATAATAACAATATTAATATTATAATAGCACATTAACTCAGCTAGGAGAAACCAGTCCCCCATAATGATGAGAACCTACCGATTCATATAGCACAGCTTCTTGGAAAGAAGGTTCGCTTAACTCAGATAGAAATTTTTTGACTCTACATGCTAGAGCATCGAGGGCTGCCAGATATGTCAAATATCAGACGATCAAATGCAAAGCACACATGATACGCAACCGAACTAAATGATTAGTACAGACCTATTTTGTCAAAACAGCAAGCTGAATCCTAGCGTCACCCTGCAGGAGTGGAATTTTATAAGAATCAAAAGGTTAATATCTATATATATAGAAAGAAACAGGAATTATAGAGAAATAATTTACAGAGTAACTAATATGTCATGTTCCGATGTTAATGGACTATGCGTTGATCTTTGGGTAATTCCCAGATATTTAGATGCGTGCCAATGGCGCTTATTCAAAGACCTTCAAAACACTGCCAATAAAAGCCCTTCAAACACTATGCACTAAACTCAACAATTTCCCTCAATTCGGTTGCGACATGCTGTTGGAATGAAAATAAACCATGTGAAATTATGTTCGAAAATTGAAGGCTACATTAAATATTATACCACACATGGCTTATCTAGTTTTATCTAGACAAGTTAGTTGACACTCCCTTTTTGACGTCTATACAGGGCAGGATTCATCCAAACACTGTTGTTTTTTGTGTTTATGGCACAGCGTGCCATACTAAACCGCAAACATTACGTACGAAAAACATCGAGAGAAAGAGATACATTTACCCGGCAAAGAGAATGTTAAGTATAAGCCCTTGTAGATCCTAAGCGAGTTATTTTTACCACCATTACATATTAAACTTAGATTGATGAAGAATTTTGTGTAGGCCATGGATAAGGAAGGAAATTTAAATATTTATGTGAACGTTTGCGTGGCTTAAGTAACGCTAAATTGAAAGAGGGCGTTTCGAAGGACCGAAGATTCGACAACTACAACGTAACAACCTTATTGAACAAGAAATTAAATGCAGATGAACTACCTGCATGGAATTCCTTTAAAGACGTTATTACAGGCTTACTTGGAAACAAACGAGTTGGAAAAAGCGATCGTATAGTAGAGAGCTTTGCTAGTTAATTACAAGCAACTTAGGCTGCAGAATGTCACTAAAAATACACTTTTTACATTCTCATCTGACATTCATTCCACCAAAATCTCCAAAGCAGTAGCGATGAACAGTGAAAAGATTCACCAAGACATCTCGGGTATAGAAAAGAGGTCACCAAGCCAAGGGACAGTAAGCAATGCATGATGATTACTGTTGGACGCTGAAATAGAGAAGACACTCAGAACATACAAAAAAGTAGTTATCGAAAGTTCAATGTGGGACAAACTCAGGAAAATTAAGGTAAATATATATATATATATATATATATATTATATATATATATATATATATATATATATATATATATATATATATATATTATATAATATCTATCTATATATAATATTTAATATATAATATTAATATATCATTTTGTGTGGTAATGCCTTATACATACATGTTTTATTACTTGTGATATATGTAAGCTTTTAAATCTTGACTATAAAATGAATTAACATTTATCTTGCAAGCATTTAATAATAATAATATTACTTGTAAAACTAATTACAGACGGGAGGGAATTATTACCTGTAACTCAAAAACTATACGTGTTACAAGAATTCTAAAATCATTTTCGGAATCTGGATGAAAAATAGGTATAGTTTCAACTAATTTTATTTCAGTTACGAAAAATTTCCCAAAATTTAAATAATTACTGTAGGCAAATTTTGCGTTTTTGAAAACGGTTAGAGCTAGAGCTTTGAAATTTTGCACAGAGACGCGCAACTAGAGTGCCTACAAACCAAGGAATTTTCAGGCTTCTATCTTTGTATAAGATAGCCTTTTAATTTCTAGTTTTGAAGGTACGAGTCTCAAATTTGGCAAAGAGACGTATCTCCATATGTTGTGTTAGCATAACTACTTTCATTCCGTTAATAAAAAGCTAAAAAAAGGTGAACATAAAATAGTCTTCGTTTTACAGAGGCCAAAACAGCAAAATCAAAAGCTCTTTCATTTTTTAAATAGGTAACCCTACCCTACGACTATCGGATAAGATTACACCGAGTGGTGTAGCACCAGTAATTTAAGACATATAGCATGTTTTCTAACCTTCCTTAACAAATTTGATATAATTAATAACAGCAATGGGTATACATAATACTTAGCCAGCGTACAAAATTCATATAATGTTCAATTATAATTGAACATTATATATTTTTTTTTAAATTATCCTGAAGTTGTGGGTAGTGGTAGGACCACGAAATTTCGAAGGGGGGGCTTATTAAAATGGGGAGTAGCTAAAGGGTATTCATGGTTTCAATGAGCCGAGGCAGTCGTTATTAAGTAGGACTGAAATTTTGTTAGGTATTACCATAGAGATGATCTACAATATGCCCCAGCCTAGAATGTGCCACCTACAGTTTTGTTAAATATGATCTACAATATGCCCCAGCCTAGAATGTGCAACCTACAGTTTTGTTAAATAGGTTAAATGCGGAGAACGGTATATTCTTGAGGGTTGAATTTAATAGGGGTTATGTATCTTAAAGATGAGAGATGTGAACATTTTCTTGAAGCTATAGCAAGGAATTATCCATAAGTCGTCAGTTGATTATTTATTAAACTTAAATATTATTAATTTTTTACTTAAGAAAAATATCTAGATTAGGTTTAGGTTTATGGCAACGACAATCCATCTAGGTTATGTTTAGGTTTACGGCAACGACAATCAATCTAGGTTAGGTTTAGCTCTACCGCAACTACGTCCTCTAGATAGTGTACTAGTACGCTTTTAAGATCTAGGAGGATAATAGTGTGTTAGTACATCAATTAATATACCTTATATATTAATATTATATATATATAATATATAATATATATAATATATATATAATATACTATATAATATATATAATATATATAATATTAATATATAATATATACTATACTATATATATATCGAAGGTCAGAAAGAAACTTAAGTTTTACCATATATAATATATATATATATATATAGGCTATTTATAAGATGTTGACTCCAAGAACGAAAACAAAAAAAAATGTCGTTTTAATTAAAATGATTTGAGGTAAAATACATTAGTAAATACTGATTTTCAATTAATTTTAATTAATATTAAGAAAAATTAAAAGATATTGACATATATTTTTTTGTGCTTCACACCTATAGTTCTTATTAAACACCATGAGTAGCTTTGTGGCCTGCTTAGTTATTTATTTCAGTTTACAAATTTGAGGAATGTATTACGTTAAAGTTTGTAAGAAAACACCATTGACAATAATAAATTGATATTGAATTATTTATATTTTATGTTTTGATCCGGGGTGAGGGCTTCGGCACCCCCCCTCCAATATATTATCCCCGTCCCGCAAGCGGTGCCCGCTCGCAAAGCTCGCGGCGCGGGAGTTTTTTAAATAAATACATAAATTATATAATAACGAAAATCAAATAATAAAAATGAAAGGACATTAGAAAAAAAATTTAAATTCTATTAAATATAATAATAATAATAATAATAATAAATACTAATAATACATAATTAATAATAATAATAAAATCAATAATAATAATAATAATATAATAATATAAAAAAAATCTTTGTTTATCTATAAAAAACTACGCGTACAAATAACCCTAATAAATAATAAGAAATTTCTTTAATAAATTATTCCTCGACATTGATTTTTTTTCTTATCGAAAATTTCCCCCGTATTAAATGAGTCAAATCTAATATAAATGTCCATATATAATTATATATATATATATAATATATAAATAATAATATATATATTATAATATATATATATAATATATTATATATATATATCAAGTATATCTTCGCCTGAGCGCCATAAATTTCTTAATTATGAGCATCCACAAGTTATTATAATTTGGAAAACGCATTTAATTAATGATTTTCGCTAATATATTTAATTTAAAGTTAGATTATTAATAATTCGACTCAATTTATTATTTATATAAAAAAAATTAGATTATTTAAACCAAATTGAATAGATAAAATTATAGCATTAATAAGTTAGGTTTGTAATATTTTAATTATCTAGTTAAGAAAGAATACATATGATTTGTAAATTACTAATATGCTAGATACTGCCAAATAGTATTTAAAGAATATTTATAATGGCTTTTCTTTTATTTACTATCGATCTTAAAACTTTGATTGGTATATCTTTAAATATTATTTATGAGTAAAAGTCCAGCTTAAGGATTAATTTGGCCCACACACTGCACAGCTTCCAGAACCATTAGATAATTCTCATTGAAGCTTAAACCTAGATATTCAGCAAAGTTATTAAGGTTTTGATAAAGTTTAACCCCCTTATACTTATATATATAATATTTATTGGAACTAACCCGCGTGTCTTCATCGATAAATATCACGACAATGATATATAATATATATAATATATATATATATATTATATAATATATATTATATAATATAATATATATATATATTATATACTATAGTATATATTATAGCAGTTCAAAATCACCTTGCTGCGCTTGTCGATATACACACAAAGAGAGTCGCTTATACCTATACGGTTACTACATCATCTACATTACAGTATATATCTCGAATGCCATAATATATAATATAATATAATATATATTATATAAATATATATATATACTACCAATATATATATATAATATTATATATAATATAAATATATTATATATAAAACTTTGGCTGGAAATCGCAATTTCTGAAGTTTAATTGATTTATGTGGCATTTTTTAGGCTCTTATGCTAAGCAACTATAAGACTTTTAATGCTTGTTATTATCCCGATTTATGTAAAACGCAATAATTTCAAAATATTGACGTAAATTTCATACAAATATATATATCATTATATTATATATCTACTATATATACTATATATATATATATTATATATATTATACTATATATTATATACTATATTAATATATATTATAACAGGCATGTTCAAATCTTTGTAGTCAGCTGAAAGGAATGAGAAATGTTACAAAAACTCCGGAAATGAGTGAAAGTTGCCTTCAAATTTCACATTTACATAAAATATACAATTTGTGACTTTTACATTTTAAAGTTTCATTTAATCACGAAGGCAAGGCGTAAAAATCGAAAACGTAGTAGTTCTTTTATATTTGTCTAGCTTTTTTCCTAGTTAAAAACATTCTCAAAAAATTTTGTTGTCGCATTTTTCTCTTTTTTTTTTTGTTTTTGTGTTGTAGTTTTTATATTACGATTTCCTAAATTTAACATTTCTGAAAATTTTCCCGCAGTTCACTGAAATCTGATTAGATGACTATAGGATTAATAATCGTCCATATATATATAATAATATATATTAATATAAATAATATATATATATACAATTACTAATACTACTATATATATTACTTATATATATAACATAATATATATATATTATATATATATAACCTAACAATATAATATATATAATATCATGCGTAGCTAGATGTCTTCTCAATGGGATAGCATAGACTATTAATAGAAGTATACTATATATATTATAATATATATAATAATATATAATATATATATATATATATATATACTATATATATATATATAATTATATTATACTTATATATTATAATACTGTTTTTACGAGGATTTTGCTTTAATAAAAACACTGGTTAATATATTACTTGATAATTGACTTACAGTTTTCTCTCTTTTTGTAGAAAGTACCGTTATTGCTTCATCATACAGAATTTCCTTTCCGCAAAGTGAGACTAGTAGCTCTTTTTCAATTGACATTCCTTGCCAAATCATTATAATCTTTATCGCTCAACTCGTTTCTTAAATAAATTTAATTCTTTTAAGCAAGAAAAAATCTCTTCTCAACAGCTGAGAGGTTAACAGAAAGATGACATCATGACAGACGAAACACCTGATCAAAAGAACTGCACAATAACAAGTTTAATTTTTTAAGGAGAAATTTATGACTTACATTTAGCTCCATCCATATTCCTAAACTTCTTAGTCACTACACAGCTTTCTTTTCAAAAATGGGTTATTCTCTCTAATGAATTTATAAGAATATTCGAAAATCGTCGCCTATAGTTTATGAATTCCACATTATTTTAATTTGTATTTGTTCTTAATAATTAATTTTTATAAGTTTGTTTTTAACAAAAAATCAACACTTGATTCCAACATCCAGCAATTTAATAAACAAAAATAATTTTAAAGCATTTAATACAACGCATTTAGAATATTTCTATAATTAAGAAGAGCAAAAAGAATCATATTCATATTCTAAATAGTTGAAAATGCTACTAATTTTTAACATGTAACAATATAATTTACTCATAATCTCTCTCTCTCTCTCTCTCATCTCTCTCTCTCTATATATCATATATATAATATATATAATATCTAAATCTTAATATATAGAACATATGTGTATAAATAAGCGACCTTCATTTAAAATTTCAAGTGAAACACATTATTTGCAAAAAAATTTAAAACAAAACCTATTCTATGGCAACACGTATGAAAATGAAAAAGATAAGCTCCTAGTATAATATAAAACTATCACGATTTATTTTATTTCCAACTCGCTATGTTACGTACGGAAATTTAAGGTTGGTTTTACTTGGCAAGATTAAGCATAAAATACCTCATTTTTTGCTCATCATTAGCATTGCGAGCAGGGTTCATCTTCATCTGGTTACTTATGTAATATTATTAACATTATCATAAACCCTGTAATTTGTTTATCTATAATTATTAATTTGTTCTTAAAATAAAGATAGGCACAAATAGCCTACCCAGCCAATATTTGTGGACAGTTTATTAAATGAGATTTATATAATATCACTTTTTATTTTATATTTTATTTAATATTTCAAGATAACCTTATTAAAAAAAAATGACTATCATATCTTTAATATTTGTTCATTCTTTATAAACGAAATTCTCAAGGTAATTTCTACCTATTCATATAAAGGAAATTCTCTATGTAATTGCTACCTATTCATATAAATTATCTAGGTAATTCTGGCTTTGCGACTGCGCTCTACCGAACTATAAATATATTAGTATAATATAATATTATATATATATAATATAATATATATATATATATATATCTAAATATATTATATATATATTATTATCATTGATAATATATATATATATGGCACCTATATATAAAAACCATAATCCATATCTCAAAAACTGACGACACTAGACTAACAGGAAATAGAGTAAATTACATCTTTGGAATCCACTTGTAGAGCGTAAAATGATGTAAATAGCAAAAAAGTGCGTAACAAACTAAAATTGCTATATCTAATAATAATATATGACGAAGCTCTCGAGCCGGCGCTAAAAATGTAAACGCAGTACTTTCTTATATTGTAATGTTACATACTAATCAATATACCTAATATATACTATATATATACCTATATATATATATATATATATACACTCACGAATGATATAATAAACCGTAAATATATATAACTCTACTTGTAAAACGTATTACACGGCACTTATGGTTTCGCAGCC
>JABUQX010104411.1:20000-28191 GCA_015478945.1 Trachelipus rathkii | reverse complement strand
ATATTTCATAGTATATGTTAGTATATATATATATACTTATTCTACATATATATATATATTAATTATATATATATATATATATAATATATATATTATTTTATATATATATAACTAATATATATATATATTATATATATAATAATATAGTATATACTATATATATTAGAACTGGAGAAAAAAATATATACTATATATATAGACATGACCAGAGTTAGGCCCAGCTTCGCATTTCTTATTAAAGCGAAAATCAATAATATTAAAAATTAAAAACAAACATTTACGTTTCGAGACGAGTACAACGTCTCCTCCTCAGAACTTAAATGGAAATAAATTAATTTTGACAAATATAAAATAAATTAAAATATGAAATATAAAAAATGAAAGCAAATTAAAAGACGGCAACATAAAATATCTTCATTGGAAATTATTTGATGATAATATTAATTTTTTCATATATAAATTTCTTTCTTTTAGATCAAAATTAATAATCCTTCGTAAAGATTAAAATATAATTTAGTAAATAGAAAGATGCTATAAATTGATTTAGATTTTTATCCTTTGAAATTAACAAAAAAGTTGCACCTTTCCAATTAATGATGTGCCCATTCTGTGATTATGTCTAAAAATGGCATTTTTGGTCATTTCCTCTTCTAACCTCCCCCTATGTTGTTCTAATCGAACCTTCAGGTCTTTAATGTTTCGCCGAAATAAGAATATTTAACAAAATCCACAAGAATTTTGTAAACGCCCCATTCTTTCAAATTTAGTGGTTCTTATTATTTACTCAAAATTTGTATAAGGTATCCGAAAACTGAATACTATAGTGATGTCAAAAAAGTGTTTAAACATAAACTTAATGTCAAGTAGTTGAGGTGAGAAGGATGACTTTAACGTTATCATTTAAAAAAGGAATTTGTTCTCTTAATGCAAATAACCGAAATAATGGCTGTTTGTATTCCAACAACTCTTCGCTAGGAAGGACATAGAGCTTCGCTTCAAACTTTGATCATGGTCATGTGATTTGATAACTGATCCCACGCGAGTTTTGGTGGCCGTAGGTCACCCCTAAAAGGGTGCTGCCCCCTTAGCGCAAAGGTCAAATCGTCCTGAAACACATTTAGCTCAACGTATCGGAGTGAAAAATTAATATATAATCTAATATTCATATATATAATATATATATATAATATATATATATATATATATATATTATATATATATATATATATATATATATATTATATATATATTATATATATATTATATATATAAGTACTATATATATATATATTAATAGTATTATATTATATATATGTATATATACAATATATATATATATAAGATATATAATATATCTATAATATATAATATATAAAAGATAGATAGCTTATAACATTTCTGATATATAATATATATAAAATGTGAATGTGTGACATCTAAAATGTTGTAAAGTTTTTAAATGTCTTCGTTAATATTCTTGCGAGTCAGAGCTTAATTAAAAATGAATTTAAATTACAAATTTAATAATACCAAATAATAATAATTATAATATAATAATAATAATAAATAATAATAAATAATAATAATAATAATAATAATAATAATAATAATAATAATAATAATAATAATAATAATAATAATAATAATAATAATAATAATAATAATAATAATAATATCACATAAAATAAACATAAAATAATAAAAAATAAAAAAGAATAAAACTAATAAAAATAATTAAAAAAAAATAAAAATAAAAAAAATCAAATTAATAATAAAATAATATAAATAATAGTTATAATAGTGATTGATAATAACAATAAATAATCATAATTAATAATAATAATAATAATATAATAATAATAAGAATAATAATAAATAGCAAGGATTATTTTTTTAACTTAAATTAAAACAAAGTATATTCTTATATCATTGAAAATATATTTTTTTTCCTTTCATCCTATTCTTTAGTGCCATTTCTTATCATTGAGTGTAACCTCCCCCACCCCCCACCTATTGCTAAAACACCCCCCCCAAAACCCCCCCAAAGTTTTACGTATGGGGGAGGATATTTACGACAGTAAAAGGTCCAGAATTTATAAAGCGTGAATTAATGATATTAATGAGGATCTTTAAAAAAATTAAAAAGTCGATTCTTTGACTTGAAAAATGCTTACTCTGCATTTTTATAATTGGGTGAAACATCAGTTTTTGAAAGTGAAAAAGATTTTTTGTTGAGCTTTTCGGATGGGATAGAGAGAGAGAGAGAGAGAGAGAGAGAAGAGAGATGAGAGTAAGACGAGAGAGAGAGAGGAGGAGAGAGAGAGAGAGAAGGACTAACATGTGGTTGTGAGAGAAGATGGATTGTCTAAGAGAAGAGATTGACTAAGAAGATTGAGAGAAAGAAGAGAGAGAGAAGAGAGAGATGAGAAAGAGAGAGAGAGAGAGATGAGAAGAGAGAGAGAGGATGAATTCAGACAGAGAGAGATGAAGGAGAGAGGATTTATTTTAAAGAGAGATTAAGAGATATATTATAATATAATAATATTATATGATAGAGTGAGAGCAAGAGAGAATAGAAAGAGGGAGATTTAAATCCCAAAGAAGTCATTTAAGGAAAATATATTAATTTTAATGGGAAATCCTACTATTAACTGATAATTGCTTAGATGTTAATTGCAGTATGTTAATTATGTTCTCATTTCAATTTCATTTAACTTTTATTAAGTAAAAATTATAAAAATAGTCAAATTCGTAAATGAAATTTTCAATATATCAATAGACATAAGGACAACATATTATTAATATATATATATAATATATATATATATATATATATTTATATATTATATATATAAATATATATAATATATATATATTATATATATAATATATATATATATATATATATATTTTACAGTTGTCACACCATCAGGCAAAGCCCTATTTAGGGAGGGGTTTTGCACGCTAAAAATTTCATCGCTAGCGTAAATTACGCACTAGCACGACGGCAGGCTGTAAAGTGAGAGATAAATTCAGCAGAAAACAGAAAAGAAGAGAATTCACAAAACAGATGTGAGAAAGACAGGAGCACCGCAGCTGAACTAGCCTGACGTTACCTACTCCAACACATAACTCGTGCGCAGACACAGCAACCCTTGTGCTACGAGGCGTCTTACAAGTGTTGTACGCGATGGTAAGTTCCCTCAGAACACATGCCGCTGCAGGACATAGAAAAGAGATAACATACAAACATCGTCTCCGCAAAGATTAGAGGTCAGTGAACTGAAAGTACAGAACAGTTATTAAGCCTTTTGGCCTTTGACCCTGTCCAAAAGCTGTGAAACCAAAGCCCTTCAATTATGATCATATATATAATATATAATATATATATATATATATATAATATATATATATATATTAATATATAATAGTATTAGTATATATAATATATATGATTTCAGGACATTCAAAGTAAAATATAAGGAAATAAATTGCCTCCCGGGTAAATAATAAACGTACTGGGTTTATAACAATAATAATTAGAATAAAACAATTAATAATAAAAAAAAACACAAAAAACAAAAGCAATAAACCTCAATGTAACATAAACACCTCAACAAAACAAAATGAAAATACCCTAAAAAATTACACACACACAAACACTTACACAAAAAAAAAAAAATAATAAATAAAAATTTAAAAAACAAAAAAACCAAAACACCAAATGAAAAAAACAACAAAGATCCTCGTTCAATAATTACTTAGTTTTAAACAATTCTTTACACCAGCTGCTTATCAAATTCGTTAAAAAATCATTTACAATACTAACTTTCAACTACTTCATCATATTGCTTTGACAAATTGGAAGGAGTTAGTAAAGATACAGACACGAATAAAAATAAACCATAATCAACAATACCTTTAAGCAATATTACTTGCATAAATATTGGCACAACACACACCACCACGCTATAACATATTATATATATATTATATATATATAATATATTAATATATATATATATATATAATATAATATATATATATATACTTATAGTATAATAATATATTATAATATAATATATATATAAAAAATGATATTATATATATATATATATATATATAATTATATATATATATATATAGTATATATAATATATATTATATATATATATATATATATTATATATATATTATTACTATATATATATGTATATATATATATATATAATATATAATATATATATATATATATAAATATATATATAATATATAATAATATATAATTATATAGAATATATATTATATATATTGTTATATATATATAATTTTATATATATATTATATATATATATATTATATATTTATATATATAGATTATTGACATATTATTATATAATAATATAATATATTATTATTATATATAGATATATATATAGACTAAATTTCTTTATATTATAATTATATATTATTGTATATAATTTATATATAATATATTTATATTTAATAACTATATAATATTATCATATATCGAAGACATCATCCCTTTAAATAAGCTGATCATATGAATTAGTTCTTTTAAATATTTTATCTAAAATTAACATAATATTTAAAAATATAAAGTTAGATAAACTGTCCAGTGATAATAGATAATAGAATTTTTGAAATTATATCGTAATATATATATATATATATATACTATATATATATATATATATTATACTAATATATTATATATATATATATCAGCTTGGTCCAAGTATATTTGTTCAAGTGTTGCAAAACTCTTAGAATTGTTTCAAGTACAATACAGTAACAAGTTACATGGTATTCAGACAAGTACAAGTATAATACTTTATGAAAGCTCTGCCATGGTATACTATGTACTTCTATTATACTCTGCGTGAGTAATATACAGTTATATATTAATATATTACTTATAATATATCTGATATCTATATACATTATACATATATTTATATACCTAATATATATATATATATATATATTTATATAAGTCAATTTACACACCCACACGGCTCACTCTAAAAATATAAGCGACACACTGAGTGTAAAAGAATCAACATCCATGCTCGGTCTGGTGGGCATATTTTATTAATCTAAAAAAGAATTTAAATAGCGAAAGATATGAAAAACACATACAAAAAAAAACAAAATAAAAACAAATTAAAATAAAATAAAAAAAATCATATCAATAACATTATAAATAATCATAAATATTACATACAAAAATAATAAGTTGTATGAATATTCGCTTCTAAATGCAAGAAAATAGATTACTACTAAAGTGGGAAGATTTCAGATAAATGTGGACAACTTCTAGAATGTTCTATGACCACACATAGGAAGATTCAGAATAAGATGTGGCAAATCTTTATAGAGTTCAATGGACACCATCAAAGTTAAAGTGAAAACGACGACTGCGCTAATAGGGTACCGGTCCTAGATGTGGACAATCAAATAATATATATGTGCTTGAACAGACGGCATGTTTAGGCGACGGCAAAAATTTGCAGATGGATTAGGATCGTGAACATTATAGTGACTGTAGAGATATTTGGTTTGTGCCTAATTCACGCAGTGCGTGCAAGTATCATCTCATGTAAGCGCTTCCGTCTGTGGGAGGAAGACGACCACTCACCGATGCCGGACTTTATATTTCTAAGTTTCTCTCCCAGTGATCACTATCAAACGTCTTAGCCAAACAAGATCGAAAAGTCTTTCGGAAAAAGCAGATAGTAATCAGACTCTCTTCACGTAAAGCAGTAGACACTTTAACAAAAATAATGAACATGGATAGATGCTAATAAGCTATCCTTTAAATTTAAATAAAAACACATATTTAAATTAGAAATAAATTCATTTAGATATAAATATTAAAATTAACAATGTAGAACTCAATAGGGCTGCAAATGCTAAAATACTTGAAAATAAATCGAGGAAAAACTACAATTAAAAAATGCCAACAACCTATTAGAGAAAGATAATTATATGCAATAAAATTAAAAAATATTACTCTTTAGTCTAGAAAATATACAATGCACTGATACGCTCCCATTTCTTTACTGTCTTCCAATCTTCGATACACAAATAACTCAGTATCTATCCTTAATTGTAATTCAAAAGCGATTCTTTCGCCTCATAAGGCAATTCAATAGACCTTTACAGCCATACACAACCATGTCAAAAAAATAAGATACTACAATTCAAACTTGCTTCAACATTCCACTCTAAAATACAACAAATATTATCCATAACAATGGCCAGCGATTCTTATATTAAATATTTCACTCAAAACCAAGCATTCGCTAGGCAAATAGAATTAAGTTACGAAATAATACTTACATAATGCTCCCTTCTATAGACTAAAAAAAGCCACTTTAATGCCTCAGCTACAAGCCACTCAAACTTACAACAAAAATGCCACAAGAGCAACAAAACCGAAAACTCTACTAAAGTCTCTTGCTAAAAAGTTTTTCTTCCAAATCGAAAGACGTTCTTGAGTTCATTTCCCGATTGAAAAATCACAAATGAACATTCCTCTCCCAGTTTAGGTTCTGTTTAACATTTTACAGCCACCAGACCCAAGCCTATAAAGCTATTTAGGATTTTTTAGGGTATCGTGTACCTTTATGTATATACTATAATATATTATATATATTATATATTATATATATAATACTAATTACAATTTATTATAATATACCTTTCACCTATATATATATTTATTAATATTAGTTTTATTATAACAGTCAGATCATATATTATATATATATATAAATAAATATATAATATATATATATATAACATATATAATAAATATAATATATATATATATATATAAATAATAATCTATATCAAGTAGACCAATATATAATAATATATCTATAATATATATAAAACTATTTATAAAAAATATATATCATATATTAATTTAATATATTATATAATATATTATTGAATATAATATATATATATATATAAATATAAGAATCATAACAATATACCATACATAATAATAATACTATATATATATATATAATATTTACATTTATATACAGGAAACATGTTGATAACATTATCACTTGAGTGACTCACAAACAAATAACAAGAGAAATAAAATTTCTCAATTTTGTAAAAAATTTTTTTGTAATTATATTTTCAACATCTTGCGAATACAACATAATTATTTTGTTAACTTAAACATGTTAATACCTAAGACATAAAAAAACATTATTTTACTATAAAAAAAAATCACAAACTCAAAAAATAAAACTCAAGAACGTTAAGACCGAAAAATTGCACCTTGCTGATGGAAGAAAAATTCCGATTTCGCTAGGAAATTTCCTTCCGTTTGAAAGAATAGTGACAAATCAAATGGGAAATGAGGAACTACGAGTTTAGAAGAATTACTTGCAAAATCAAAACGTCTAATCATTTTGCTAGAAAATAAAATTTATTATTTTTTAAATGAAAATTAGAAAAAAAAACACGTTCTTTTGCTACGTTTTCTTTCCTTTCATACTTTATTTTACTTATTTTTTTTTATATTTTTATTATTTTATTTATTATAATTATTATTATTATTATTATATATAATATATTATTATATTATTATTATTATATATTCATTATTGATTATTATTTATTATTATTATTAATTAATTTAGTATTATTTATTATTATTTCCTATTATTATTATATTGTTATTATCTTATTTATTATGTATTACTTATTATTATTTATTATTATTATTATTATTATTATTATTATTATTATTATTATTATTATTTTATTATTATTATATATATTTATTATTATTATTATATATATTATTATCGTTATACTATTTATTATATTTCCATTATATTTATTATTATTATTATTATATAATTATTTTATTATATGATTATTATTCATTATATTATTATTATAATTAGCGTTATATTATAATATTTGTATTAGTATTTTAACGACGAAACTGCGTAAATAAAAATAATGATATTATTTCTTATATTATTATTATATTATTATTATTATTCAATTATTATTATTATTTATCATTATTATTATTATTATATTATAGTATTCATTAGTATTATTATTATAATTTTAGAATATTATTGAATATTATTATAATATAGTATATTCATTATTATCAATTATTATT
>JABUQX010104411.1:12500-15000 GCA_015478945.1 Trachelipus rathkii | reverse complement strand
GATCTGATGGCTTTGTTGCCTAACTCTCCAACTGAAAGCCAATCTCTTCTGGCCTCCTATTTATCCCTTAAACTCAACCCTTGCGACGATACTATATATATAGTATATATATATATATAATATATATATATATATAATATACATATATATATATATATATATATAATATATATATAATATATAATAATAAATATATATAATATGATATATATATATAAAAAAATCAGGCTCGTGCGTGACTTGTCTCGCTCAGGCGTAGGCAGTTTTAATTTTAATTAATAACCGTTATATATATTATATATACGATATACTAGTATGACTATATATATAACTATATAATATATATATAATATATACTTTATATATTATATATATATATATATATATAATATATAGTATAATATATAATATATATATACATTATATATATATATAATATATTAGATATATATTATATTATATTATATATATAATATATATATATATTATATATATATAAATTATATATATATATATATATATATATATATATGAGTTAAAGCATGATCGCTGTACAAATATTTTACAAGTAGGAGGGCCCTATTGATGAAATATGAAGGAATCAAATAGATTCTAAGGTTAAAATTTAATAAAAATTATTAAATATAAAAGTTATCTAAATAAAATCATGAGCTTTCGTTCCTATGCTGGAACCTCGTTCAGATGAAATTTATACACTAACATTAAAAAAGCAAAAAATTACTGAGTTATTTAAATTTTAAAGTTTGGATAATTTAATTTTGTTAAAAAATTTTGTGGTGCTCAAAATATTATTTTGTATTGTGTCAATGTTGTAATCACCTTTTTGTTTATTGAAATTATTTGAATTAATGATGCAAAAAGATTCGATGAGTTTACGTTTTTGTAAATTTTGAACATGGAGAATAGGTGTCATTTGGTTAAAGTTAATGAAATGATTGTAAGTAGAGCGATGAAGTGTCAGGGAAGAATTTTGATTATCATGTAGAAGGTCATATTTGTGTTGATAGAGGCGACGTGTAAGATTGTGGGTTTCACCAATGTAGAGGGATTCGCAATCTTTACATGGAATTTTGGAGACACATTGGGAAAGTTCATTAGGGGCACTGGGTTGATGAATGTGAGGTTTAAGGGTTTTTTAAGAGGAAGAATATCAGAGGAAGTGAAACGTAGAGTTTTTGGAAAGATATTTTTAATGTGGTTGAGAGGAAATTGAGGTAGAGGGAGGAAAGAGTTTGAATTACGGGAGCGGTTAATGGGAGGATTGTAGTAGGTTCTGTTTGCCTTTTTTTATGGCCTTATGGATGATATGAGAAGGGTAAGAAAGTTTTTTTGAAAGTAGATGTAGGAAAATCGAGTTCAGGTTGAAGGTAGGAGGGATAACATAATTTCAATAAACAAAAATGTGATTACAACATTGACATAATACAAAATAATAATGCTAACATATCAAAGTGTTCTAACATCATTAAATTATCCAAACTTTAGCTAAATTAACAGCTCCTAAAGATATTTTGTATATGAGGTTGCCTTTTCTGGTGAGAATGAGTTAACAACAGTAAAGTAGCTAACATTGCCTACAAAACACACTTTCCACAGTTTAAATTTAGATTTAGATTTTTGAGTGAAAACAAAATTGAGAAATATTTTAAATCAAAGATAAACTCCCATTACCTTTATGCTCATCAGTAATATATCATTACAAATGCGGTGACTGCGATGCCACCTACATAGGAAAGACAATACGAAGCCTTTCCACGGGTTTTGCGGAGCATAAACGTATTTCATTTAGAACTCTAGACCATTTACATCATCCTCCCTATTCAGCTCTAAATGCTCATTCTCTTCAGGAAGGCCACCATATACAAAATACCAATTTTGGAATATTGTCCCAAACTGAGGAACCCGATCTTCAGTTGTTAGAATACTTGTATATTTGGCATCTGAAACCGACCTTAAATGAAAATCTAAATTTTAACAGCCTTTTAATATTGAAGTGAAATTTTGTTTAAATTAAGAACTCTTTACTACATAATATTGAAATCATTAACTTATCTATATGATTTATCTATTTCAACTTTATATTATTTTAATTATTATTAATTTTATATAAGCCTTGAAAATGGGAAGAAGTATTCTTACCCGAAACTAGTCGGCTAATAAATTATCTAAAATGTTCAAATTGTTTTGGTAATACTCGCTATTATATAATATAATAATTATATATATATAATATATATATATATATATATATAATATATATACTATATATATATTATTATATATATATACGAATATATATATATATATAATATATATATAAGATATATATATAAAAGAAATAAAAAGAAAAATTAACATTTTTTCCAGAGTTAATAAAAAAAAAACAATATTGGCTAACTCTTGCATTTCGGAATTACTGCAGAAAGAAATGGAGTTGAATGATGAGAAGTACGCTGCCAGGACAAGAGTATACTTATAT
>JABUQX010104411.1:0-2500 GCA_015478945.1 Trachelipus rathkii | reverse complement strand
CTGGTTTTATTAAAAAACTAAGAAAGATAAAGAAGAAAAAAAACTATGTTTTTGCTTTTTAAATAAAAAGCATCTGCAATGTTTTAGGAAATAGGTAGCCTCATGAAACGATAATAAACTCAACATATATAGACAGTAGCAGGATTTAAGCTCACTCTATCCTCTACATTTTATTGTTTCTTTCTTCTGGTTTTTTGGTTTTTTTTTAAAAATATAAATAAATGAAATAATAAATTTATAGAGAATTTAAAACCCGTTATAAAGATTGATTATCTCTCTATAGTCCTTATAGATTGATTCGAAGGAATTGACAAAATGTATCATTTATTATTAATATTAAATTAAATATAAAATATTATAATAAAATATTATTTAATATTATTATTATTATTAATTAATATTTAATTATATTATTTTATTATATATTAATATATTATTATTATTTATTATTATTATCTATATAATTTATTGCCAAACTAATATTAATAAGTTATAAAAGATACGTAGGGAGACATAACTGGTTTTTTCAATAATATTTTCCACTCAAAATAGAAAACCTAACATAGTTCTTTTGATTATAAGTTTTGGATTTGATATGGAATTTAAAAATAATAATTATTAATGGTCGTTTAAAAATGTAAGGCTACTAATACGGCCTACGCATATAAATGTCTATCAGTAGTAGGCAAAATTGAATTACATCACGATATGATTTATTTTATCTCACGCTTTTTTTTATCCATCTTATTTTACTCTTTCATCATATGTATATATAAATACTCATTTATGGCAAGAGATATAATAGATAAATACTATCTGCCACTTAAAAATCAACCACGCATTAGCTAGTCTTAGTAATATAATTAATGTATATAGGATATGGTGTTTTAAAGGTTAAATAAACAATTAGTAATATAAATTATATTTTATATTATATAGATTTGAGAGAAGAGAGAAATGAAAAAATAAATCCTAAAAAAAATTTCATATCCTACAATAATAATTGATAATTATCATACGTCTTATCCCCAGATTATTAGAATAACTTAAAGTGAATAATAGTCATATATAATATTGGATAGGATAATATGATAATAAATTTAATAAGAATAAGAGTGTATATAATGAGTGGATAGTATAGTTAGTGAACAATTAATGATAAAACAATAGAAAAGCACATAATACCCAGATCAAGAATAATTAATAATAATATCAATATAATAATAATAATGAATAAATAAATAATAAATAAAAATAATTAAATAATAATAATAAAGTTAATAATAATAAAATAATAATTAAGCTAAGTAATACATAATAATGATAAATAATAAATAATAATAATTCCCATAATATATAACTAATAATAATCAATATAAATAAAAGTTAATTGAAAGCTAGTGAGTTTAATAAGAAATAGTATGTGACGCGCAGCTCCAGAACGAAAGCATTCCTTACCGATTCCCCTCTGTAAGTCTTAAGTATGATGGAAACTCGACTACTACAGTTCAGGGAATATAAAAATTACACAACGCGTACGTGTTGTCAGAATTCTATGAGACTGGGTAGCGTTAACCTATATTACTGATGGGTATTCTCGGGTTCTAATGTGGTAGAGGGTTCATCTCCTGGGACTATTGGCCCACTAGCGACTAATACCACTCATCACAAAATACCCCCCCTCAAATTCACTTAACCAATCTCCATTAAAATTGTACTCTTCCATTACGTTACTTGCCGTACTGCACAAACTCAACATTCCACTTTCTTTATCAGGCATTCTCTTTTACCTGCAACTCAGTCAACTTTTTCTTTCAGAATGTCTCCCAGGAACCGAATCAGAAATATTCCCAGCACACTCACCACTTTCACATCTCTCGACATTATTACCCAATTACAAGCCGTCCAATAATTATCTAGTCCGTGCCTTTCCCTCTTGGCAACTAAATCTATCCTCGAAAATGTACTCTCCGTTCTATTCATTCCGTTCCTCATTTTACATGCATTCTTTACCACAATCACAACTCCACCGTACATGTGATTGGTTTCATATTTCAACTCATAACAGGAAATAAATTTTATACATGTTTTCTCTTTTCACACCTACCTACTGCCCCTAGATTGCTTCATGTAGGAATATTCCTTATGTAATTACCATTGTAGAGATTCTGACCATGAGTCTTCACACTTACATCATTAGAGATTCAAACACACGTTAACAAAACATCACCTCAAGTTGCAAATATCCCCCTAGGGTCCCACTTGCTCAAGGAGACTTAGCTTCCTCCTTGAACAAATCCAATACCAATAAAACGATTAATTATATTAAATTTCATTATGCCTTCCAATTACATATCCCATTCACAACTTATACCTTAACCACACAAATTATTTGCATCATCCGTTATATACATCTTTTCATCCAAACATAATAATCACAAATAAGTTTTATATAATACAGACAATAACATTAATGTATAATCCTAAATAAAATTAATAA
>JABUQX010104410.1:22500-35304 GCA_015478945.1 Trachelipus rathkii | reverse complement strand
AGAGAATGAGGAGAGAGAGAAGAGAAAGAGGAGAAGGGAGGAGAAGAGAAGAAGAGAAGGCCCAAAAATACAATTATGTACTGTCATTCAAGAACTCAAAAAGGCGTATAAAAAAAAAAAAAGAGTCCAAATATGAATTACCAGCGATTAAATAAAAACAATAGCGGTAATAAGTCTTCCCGTTTGAGCGGGGGTAATCTACACGATAATTGATATTTACAGGAAAGAGAATCGGATTTTATCAAATGATTTCATATCTACAGAGAGCGTCATGTCTTTTAATTAAAGAATTTTGTATTCGATTGCATGCATCCCGATATTAAAAAAAAAAAAAAAAAAAATTGTAATATTTATTTCCATACTTTACAAAATAAATACATAAATATTTAATAGTATATCATTTAGATATATAATAAATAATGTTATAATGCTTATGGAGAACATTTTTTTTCAAAATTTCAAATTTCAACAAATGGTCAACGAAAAAATGTACTTTAATTATTATGCAATCATTTTATTTTTGTTTTATTACTAATAGCACCGAACAACTACTTATTAAACATTAATTTTTAGGCTTCTAGTCCTTAATATTCGAGTAAATCTGCAACATTGTCAAAATAACTGGTGGAACGCCACGTTTTGTATTAGTCCGCGCACAGTTTTTGAAACGAAAATCTTCTGTTATTTTTGCTCCTCCTTTTGGTGAAAGTTGAATTTTCTGCACTCTTTATAGATTTAATTTATTTTTTGCAGTGAGAGGTGGTGTAAATAGTGTCTTTTTATAAAGATAGGGACTTTGAAGTTTTCATAATCACTAAGAGAAAACTTCAGTACTATACTTAAGATGGATTTTAGGAAAATGGATAAATCATTAATGACTTGAGTCCACGCAGAGTTGGACAACATAAATTCTCTATTAAGGTAACGTACGCTAACCAGAAAGAAAGGCCAAAAAATTGAGAATGTATCAACTCATAGTATGCGAATTTTCATAAAGATTTAAAGTAGAAGAAGTAAAAACATCTTAATCGTATAAAGAGTGGAAATTTGTGGGTCGCGAAAGTTTAAAAGCAACTCCTAGAAGGATAGAAAATAATAAAGAGGCTACTTCTACAGAAGATTAATCTTCGGGAAACAGATTCTTTTTAACTGCTGCGGGAGGGTTTTATTCTGCGCCGAAGAACAGTGCAAACAAGAGGCTTGGAAGTTGATTTTTGAAAGCTATCGCGCCGAGAAAGAAGCCCCCTCGCTACAGAGGATGATGCATGAAGACGTCATGCCTGGCTAAAACCATGTTGAGGTGACTCCACCAATGAGGGAAAAGTATCAAGGTGAAGTCAGAATGCATGACACTCTATAGTCTAGTTACTTATAATTATTACAGTATTATTTTACATTATCTATTTAGAAAGGAGTATTTAGAGTCTCGTTAAAAAAAATTTCCTGAACCTGTATGAGATGAAAAATATTCTTCGTGTTTCAGAAGTTTGAATAATAAGGTAATTTCTACTGGAGGATTTTATTTATATTTCATTGTATATTTTTAGTCTTTTGACTATATGAACTGTATATTTTCTTTTTCATGTATGTAGTCTTGCCTCTGCACGAATCACCATCGCATTACTTGATCGTTGTCAGGGACGGTTCGCAAACGAAGCTGTTGTGAGAAATTTAAGCCCTAGCTCAAGTCTGAAGGAATATGGAAACAAAATAAAATTCTCAAACAACATCCATTTGGTGCGTCGAGGAAAGATGCCTGCGTGGCGGGGACTTTCTTGCATCTGAACAAGCGCGTTACACTTCGTTCGAGTCGGAACCTAGGGACCAGTTTGAAAATAAATGGCAGAAACATCTCAGGAAGGTGATTACCCTCAGAATAAGGGAATTTCAGCTAATGGTGAAATCTGATATTTCAAACAATGACCTACTGCTCCATGCCATTGATGACCAAAAATCGGTGTAAAGAGAAAGGTGCACAGAAAAGTGCACTGTAGCTCCGTAGGGATGCTTCATGGGCTGGAAATTCTCAAAGCCATGAAGTCCTATCTAGAGGTTTTAATGGCGATGATACTCAGATGAAATAGCACTAAAACATGCCCATGTCGACAAACAACAACTTTAATAGAACGCTCTATTGAGTTTGGTTCTCGTCTCGATCTCACGCGAGAATTCAAAAATGTGCAAACTTTGAATCACTGCATGCAAACGGTGTTAAGCACGTATTCATGCCAAAAGGTGGCAAACTGCTTATTAAACAATATATCATATACAACAACATCATATAGAGGATAAATGTTTTTCTTTCATTAACTTTATTTTTTTTACCTTTTGATGAAGAGGTGAGTTGTTATTTAAGCTGCCTCGCTCTTTTTTACAATACTGTTATATATATAGAGTTAAACATTTTAATTTTTTGTAGTATTTAGTTTATTATAGTTTTTTATATATGGTAAGTATATAGTATTTATATATAATATATAATATATATATATTATATTACAATAGTATATATGGGCTGATAAATTTTTTTGTATAATATATATTCATTATATTATAATATATCTATATATATAATCTTATTTTATATTTAGTATACACAATATTTTTATAAATAATAATTATACTATATATATGTATATTATATTTATATATATACTAGATTTATATATTATAAATAATATATATATTATTATACGTATATAATATTATTATATATATATTATATATATTAATATACTATATTATATATATATATATAATATTTATCTATATTAACCTGAGCTCCTGCCAATTTACAAAGTACCGCATATATATATATATATATTTATAAATAATATATAAATTATTATATATAGTATATATAATATATATATTATATATTATTTTAACCTATATATGATGTTATTTTGTATGGTATTATTTTATAGTATTTTATATATATTATCCTAAAAAATATATAGTAAAAAATTAGTATATATATATAATTGATTATAATCATAAGAAATATAATTATATATAATATAGATATATATATATTAATATATTTATATACATATTTATATAATTATATTTATATAATATTATTAAATATATATATATATTATATATATATATATATACTATATAGAATATACCCCTCTTCATCGTCGTAACTGTGCTCTCGCCCTTATATTTCATCCGATATTACACATGGACAAGCTTCACGGACTTCTAGTGGGAGTACACCTCCTTGAGGGAGTCGTCACCCCGGTCTTTCAGATGTATTCGTTTTCTTGCCAACTCTCTAACCCTAGACGTAATGATCTAATGCTTAAAATGTCTATTCGCACTGGGATAAAGTCTAGCGACCACTCTTCTTCATCTAATACCATTTCTCTTCACTTCACTTTTTTCAAACGATATATATACTTAATATTTATATAATAGGACTGGGGGGTATATATATATATATATATATTATATATAGTATTATATCGTATTATATAATAATTGAAAAGATATATTTAATATTATATATATTATATATATATATTTATGTTGCAATATCACAGAAATAATTAAACCATAAATATAATCTTTCTATCTTTTAGGTTTGAACACTACGAAACAATCATCTGTGTTACGGAAATAAAAATTCATTTTAGCTTGCAAATTGACTTGTTGAAATGTTTTTATGTGGCTGGGAACACCCATCATCTGTTTGGGTCTTGTGTACGACTGTAAACTAGTAAATTATCTACAGCTGACTCCACATCCATAGTGTTAGTGATAAAGGAAACGCCTCATAGTTATCATAATAATATCATAATATATAACATATATAATATAATGATATAATACATAATAATAATATAATATAAAATAATAATAATACAAAGAAAGGTGAAAATATAATTAAAATTATAAAAAAAAGCGCTAGAACAGCAACATAAGCAGCACCACCATTGAAAAAACAAAATAATCAATATATTACAAAGAAGCAACGCGCAAGCCATGGAAGACGACAGGACAGACAGACAGACAGACTTACGGACGGATGGAGAGATAGGACAGCAGAAGTACGGAAGAGAGAGAGAGAGAGAGAGGAGAGAGAGAGAGAGGAGAGAGAAGGCGCACGAGGGGAACTTAGACAGAACCGAAGAGGAGAGAAGAAGAGAGAGAAGAGTCACGATAGACATGATATATAAAGACAAAAATACTGAGAGAAATGGAGAGACGGGTAGAGAGACAGATGTTAAATAAAAGAGGCGCAGATAAGTATAGACAAGATTATAATCAAAGTAGCACCAGACAGATACAGAGCCGAAGACTAGAGCTTGATGTCTATTTTCATTATGACAATCAGCAAATACTTATTGATTAGTAGGTTTAGTTAACTCACCCAAGAATATTACGAGGTCAGGATTGGGAAAAATGTGAGCGAGCAGACAGAGCAGATGAGAGGAACCGGAAAAGGCCGGAGGAGAAGAAAGAAGAGAAAGAGGAGAGAGAGAAAGAAAGAGAGAGCGGTGAGACTCTGGGTCTGAGCTGTGGTAGAAGAGACAGAGCGAGAGACAGAGGGAGAGAGAGGATGAGAGAGTCCTATTTTTAATTTAGGAAGTTTTGATTTTTAATGATAATCATATCCCCCAAAAAAGATCCCGGTGCATTATTGCCACCGATCTTCCTCGGGAGGACCGTTGACGCGACCGAAAAAACGTCGCTCGATTGAAAGAAGGACAACATTCAATGTTCCCCTTGACCCCACCTTAAAAACCAAAAAAGGAAGTATTAGACAATATTCTAATAGGAAGAGTGAATTTAAACCATCTTAGCAAATGGGATCGGGTTAAGTAAATTCGTATATTGTAACTAGAAATACCTCACTGATTATATAATAATATATTGTGCCCTACTTGTACGCAATCCTAAACCATAATACACACACCATGAAAGCACCCTCTCACCACACGCAACTCCGATATAGTATATATAATATATAAAATCTATATATTATATTATTATATATATATATATATTAAAATATTTATATTATTTATATTATATTATATCTTAATAAACCGTATTGATTTAATAGCTACAATAGGTAATTTAGTTTCAAATATTAGAATTAGCCAATTATTAAACAAATTTTTTCCCAGGGCTTTATATGCATGTTACATACATGTAATCTATGTTGTTTAAACAAAACACAGAAAAACACAGACACCAAAAAACAAAAAAAAACAAAAAAAAAAACAAAACCAACAACAAAAACAATAATAAATTATATAATAATTTATATATATATAATATATAAGTATATATATTATATATTAATATATATATATATAGTTTATATAAATAATATATATAATTATACCCTCTGAAGCTCTTATCTACTGTCCAGCGCTCACATTCATCTAATCTCTACTACCGCACACCCCCTGACATCGAATAGAATGATTGAAAATCACATCCACTCATGACCAAAAAACTGTCGTCACCAGCATCATCCATATTTTTGAAGGCTATAATTTATATCTTACAAAACCCACGAGTAATAAGAATCATATCTCTTTATCGCTAACAACTTTCGCATACTGCACGACCGCACGCCGCAGCACTGAGCGTGTACACCTCGACTCAACCCGCTGAACATCTCGGGCCTTGTGACAAGTCGTCATATTTCCTCCACTGAAGCCCAGCAGTAACTTACAGACCACACACCCCCACTCTGCCGTGCACCGTGTGGAGTGACGATTTGAGGGAGGAGTGAGAGAGAGAGAGAGAGATTCGGCAGAATGTAGGAGAGGAGAGGACGATAGAGGTAGAAGGAGTGAGGAAGAGAGTGTAAGACTGAAGGACATGAGGATGCGAGAGAATGGAGCAGATTTGAGAGGCCAAATATTACAATTTCTATTTTTACAGGACTTTTGTTTTCAATGCGTCTAATGTGTTCGAATGCATGCATTCGATATTAAAAAGAAAAAAAAAGTCCTTTTTTAATATATGCACACATTTACACATGATAAATAAAAAAAATTACGCCGCGATAGAGCGGGGAGTAGTGGGGTGGTAATAGCCCGCCTTGAGGATAATCCCTTATTCAGATTATTGATTAGTTAAAAAAGATAAATATTGTTAAAATAATATAAAAGTATTTCCATTACTAATGAGCAAGGACAGAGATATGGTAAAGATTCTTTTTAATTACAGAATTGTCTGAAGAGTAAGATTCCTAGAAGAACACAAACTGAACGTATTATATTAAAGGAGTATTCTTTAAAAAAAAAAAAAAAAAAAAGATGTTATTTAATGCACAGCATATACGTGAATTAACAAATATAATGGTATTCTGGAATGTTAATTATTAAAACGAGTAATAAATAGAATAATATATAAACAACCCAGTTTGTAATTTTATCTCAATTATGAAAAAGCCATAGAGAAGAGAGAGTGAATTATAGGAGAAAAATATATTTAACAGTACGTAGACACAAATTATTATTTGGAACTTTTTCAAAGAAATTTCCAAATTTTCAACAACTTTGACCACTCAGTCTCCAAACTTCACTGAAAATTATCGCAATCATTTTATTTTATACCAATAGCACCGGAACAACTATCGAAAAACATTAAAATTTTTAAAGAAGACTGTTTAGTCTAATATTCGAGGTAAATCTGCAAAACACGATGTAGGTGTTAGTAACATAACCTTGGACCCACGGGAAATGATATTAGTCCAGGCGAGCACACGAGATTTGTTGACCGAACATATAGTACTGGAGCGTGTATTAGTTTGCCCTTTTTGCTGAGCATTTCGGAATGTTTCTTGCCTCCTTATTCAGACTTTAATTGTTTTATTTTTTGCAGTAAACTGTATTCTTGTTCCCAGATGTTCGATTTATAAAAACTAGACTTGCGTGCTTATATGAGTCTTCTTAACAAAATCTGATGCCTACTTTTTAGAAAACTTTTTAATGAAAGAAAATGGGGAAGGTAATATTGGGGGCTTGTGAGTCCACGCAAAGTGCAGGTGTTTGGTATGTGACAGATATAGTGATTCAGTACTCATTAAAACAGGAAAAGCAAAAGCCAAAAAAATGTGGAATAATGTAAATCAACTACCAATCAGTTAGCAAATAATTTAAAAAAGAAAATGGGAGAAAAATTTTAAAATTTGGAACTCGAGTAGGGTTGGAAAATGTGGTCGAAAACGTAAAACACAACTCCTAGAATGGATAGAAAGATAAATAAAAAGAGGCTCTTTCTTACAGAAGATCTAAACTTTGCAAACAGATTTCTTTCAACCTTGGCTGCGGATCGGGTGTTCTTCTTGGCCCGAAGAACCCAGTGAACAAAGCGAGGCTTTTGGAAGTGTGGAGATTGAAACGCGTATCGCCCCGAGAAAGAAGCTCGACTTACAGAGATGATGATGGAGACACGTTATGCCTGGGGCTAAGAACCATGTTGAGTGGACTTCCGAGCAATGGAAAAAGGTAAGGAATGACACAGGCTATAGTTTTAACTTCGTATTGGACAAAACGCAGTCAAATTAAGTTAATTATTAGAACGTGTTGTGGTGCATAAAAATAATTTGATTAGTGGAGATATGATGGAATATTTTTCTGGTTACAGAATATGCAAATGTGGACAGATATTTTTTGTTTTAACTGTACTGATTATATTATTATATATTCATGATAGCGATAGTTAGTTCTCCTTGACTGTTATGAAGACTGCTATATTTTCTTTTGTTTAAAGTGTAGAAAGTTGGTAGTCTTCTCTGACGAATCAACCATCGCAAAAGTACATGGATGACCGTCGTTCAGGGACTGTTCGACCCAACGAGAGGCGCGTGAAAGAATTTTTAGCTCAATTGTCTTAAGAGAAAACAATAAGATTTCCAACAAATAAATCATGAGATGAGGGAGAGGAGGAGAAGAGAAGGAGACGCGAGTGCGTGGAAGGAGATAGAAGAGAATAGCAGAGCCACGAAGAAGAGACAAGAAGTGCAGCATGAGATAACTTCTCAAGAGAAGAACGTGCTCTGTGGGCGAGCTATTTCTTGTGCACGTGGCAAACAACGCCGTTTACACAGTGTTGATGAACCAATGGACCTAATTTAAGTACATAGACGGTTACTTAAAGGTCGTTTTGTTACCATCAAATAAGGAAATGTATGGTAGAAAGTCCCTTGGATATTTTTCAACAAGACTCGTGCTCCATGCGTCATACTGCAAAATCGGTGAAGACCCGAATGGTGCACAGCAAATGGCTTCAGTTATGCATCCCAGGGTCTGGAAATTCCTTCACAGACAATTTGGAAATCCCGATATATGAAGAGTTTATGAGTGTCATACTCAAGGCATGGGGAAATACCAGTAAACACGCCCATTATCAGATCAATACCATAAACATAGACAAAACATAAATAATAATATTAATAACCCACATATTATTTGAAAGTTGTTTATCAAAGCGTTCATGGAGGCAAGAAATGTGCAGAACTTTGATCACTGGCATGCCAAGACGTGGTTAAAGCACTGTATATCATGCAAAAGGTGGCCAAACTGCTTATTAAACAATATATCATATACAACACCATCATATAGCCAACCCAAATTAGAATGTTAATTTATTTTTATCAATTAGACTTTATAATTTTTTACCCCTTTTACATTTTGTTTGAAAATTTCTTGAATAATTTTTTGAAAAAATCCCATAATATAATGTTTATATCTAATATGTTAGCCTAGATTACTTATCTATTACAATATATTATATTATATTAATATATATATATCATATTATATATCTATACTTATATATATATTAATATAGTATATTATCCATAATATATAAAAATATTATGTACGTATAATATTATATATATATTATATATTATATATATAATTAATATAATATATATAATATAATAAATACTAATATATATATATATATATATAATTATATTATTAAATATAATTTAATAATATTATATATATTAAATAATATATATAATATAGTATATAATAATATATATATTAAATAATTAATTAATAGATAGATAAGTTTTACTGTTAAATACGTATAATATATTATAATATATATGATAATATATATATATATATATAGTATAATATATTATATAATAAAAAAATTAAAATATACTATATTAATATATATATATATAATTATAATTAATCATTTATTATATTATATATATATATTAATTAATATATATTATATATATAATAAATATATATATATATATACTATATATTAATATATATGATAATATATATAATATATATATATAATATAAATATAATATATATATATATATAATAAATAATAATATATATAATATATATTATATATATATATATTATAGTAGTATATATATATATAATTTAATATATATATTATAATATATAATTATTTATATATTAATATAATCCATAAATTAATAGTATTAACTATATTAATATAAACCTGCAGATCCCCTTCCAATATAGCCCAAGTTTACACGCACCGCCACTTGAATATATATATAAGTATATATATATATATAATAATTTATATATTAGGTATTATATTAATAATACTATTAATTGATGATATAACTAATAAATACTATATATATATTATATTAAATAAAATATAATATAGTATTATATATATTATATATATTATATGATATTTAGCTTATAGCACATATAATCACCATATATCTACCACTACAAGCCAACTATCATGTAAGTAACTGCTCTACACATTCATGAATATTCTTATTAAAACCTAATCAATCCTCCTCAACATTATCATAAAATCTTCTCTAACGCTAAGTGCAATAATATAACTTTAATATATAATTATTAACGAGTTATATCTAGTATATCTATATATATATATATATTAATATCACACTACTCCCTAACTGGTACTTACAAATGTAATATTAATATAATAATACACTATATAGCTTAATATTTATATTAATATTTAAAATATAAATATATAATATATATATATATAATATTAATAAATTATATATATAGCTAGATATAAAATAATATATATATAATATATAATATATTATATATTAAATAGATTTATAATATATATATCATATATATTATATACTATATAATATATATATATATATTATATATAATATATAGATAATATAATATATATATTATATAGTTATATATATATAGTATATATTAAATTAATTATATATATAATATATATATAATACTTTATACATCTTTATCCAATCCGTTCGAACTAGTTGCATTAGCTAATCCCGTACTCAAATGATATATTTCAGTCGATATTACATATGGACAATGAAATCTCATTCGGTTATACTTATCTAGTGGTAAATATTCTAATAGTACCACCTCCTTGATGGAGAGTCTTAGCTTGTCAGCCCCTCGTCTTTTCCAGATAGTTCTCGTTTTTTCTGTTGCTCGCAACTCCTCTAAACCTCTTAAGACGTTCAACTGTCAATATTGTCTCAGAACTCTATTATCTGTCATTTTATCTCTATCTTTCACTTGAAGGTAAATCATGGGACCACAAACTTTCTTTATGCATCTATAAGTACTTATTTTCCACCAAACTTTCTATTTTATCTCTAACTATATTAATTGATAACTAACACTTCTATCATCGTTCAAAAACTAGATATATATATTCACATAAATATAATTATATTATATAATAAATTAATAACCTCCAGTATAAAACTATATATACTATATAAATATTAATAATTAATTATATGGTATAAAAAATATTAATTCATATATAAATTTTATATATATATATAATATATATATATATTAGATAATCATATAAATAATTAAAATATAATATATTAGATATAGTATATATATATATTAATAAATATTATAATATAGTTAATATATAATATATTTAATCAATATTAATAATTAATATTAATTTATAATATACTATATAATTAACTTATTTAGGTCTGCGATAGCAAATAGTATAAAATACATTGAATACACAATAAACTATATAACTACCTGAAACTGACGGTTTAGAATTCTACCGCCCAATGTAGAAGTATTCAAAATTACATTTAATATATTAAAAAATGTAAAAATTTAAGCATTTTCCATTTAATATCGGAATATTTTAGCCTTGCAAATTGACTTGTTGAAATGTTTTTATGTGGCTGGACAACCGGAAACTCCGAAATCATCTGAATTTGAGGTCTTTAATTGAAATTGGAAAAACGACTAGTAAAATCAACCTCAGTGTAAAATTATGTCTATAAACAGCTAGACCCACATCGCATATTTAGTGTGATAAAGAAACCGCTCTAAAAGAATATAATAATTAAATTTTAATGAATACTTATATAGGATGTTACAGTAACAATTATACCAACTGAGATAACAATTAATTGATAAATAATTTTGAAGTTTAAACTTACAGGTATTTTATCAGTAGTTAATTAATCGAGAAGGATACAAAGAACGAAAACATGGAAGGTGAAAATATAATTAAAATTATAAAAAAAAGCGCTAGAACAGCAACATAAGCAGCACCACCATTGAAAAAACAAGATAAAGAATATCACCATTGAAAAAACAAAATAATCAATATATTTACAAAGAAGCAAACGCTAAGCATAGGAAGAGACAGACAGACAGACAGACAGACATACGGAGAGAAAGGGAGAGTCGGACAGACAGACAGGTACGAAGAGTGAGAGAGAGAGAGAGAGAGAGAGAGAGAGAGAGAGAGAGAGAGAGAGAGAGAGAGAGAGAGAGAGAGAGAGGAAATAGGAAGAAGAAAGAAAGAGAGAGAGAAAGAGAGTTTCGAGAATAGAAGAAAAAGTATAGTAAGAGATACAAAAATACATGAGAGAAGAATGGAGAGACGGGTAGAGAGACAGATGTAATTCAGAAAGAATAAAAGAGTGGCAGACAGATACAGAGAGAAAAGGAGTGTTGAAAAGACAGATAGAAAGACAGATAAAGGTACGGAGAGAGTGAGAGTCAAACGGGCTGACAGAGAGACAAAGATAAGGAGAAAAATGGAGAGTCGGGCAGACAGACAGAGGAACGGGAAAGGCGAGAGAGAGGGAGAGAGAGGATTGGAGTATAAAGAGAGGGGAAGGGGAGAGAGAGAGAGAGAGAGAGAGAGAGAGAGAGAGAGAGAGAGAGAGAGAGAGATTCTTATATAATATAAAGAATTTCTGTAAAAACAGATCGATAAAAGATCGGTGCAGTTATTGTTCGACTCCTGCGGAGGACGTTTGACGGAGACCGAAAACGTTCGCCCTCGTTGAAAGAAGGGAAAAACCTTCTAAATGTTCCTTGCCTTAAAGATCAAAACAAGGGGAAAGTATCGAACCCTCAATTCATTTATTAATAATAGGAAGAGTGATTTAACCATTTAGCCACATGGGGTATACTATTCTGTATATTGGTTTAAATTAAATATATAGTTATTTATCATAATATAACGCTGTATTAAATACCGACATGAGCACACACAACTACACATATAATAATTTTACAAAATTTATGATATTTTTTAAAGATATAAAAATATTAAATAAATTATTTGACATTATTTTAAGATATAGAAATTTTATAAAATTTACTAGGCACATTTTATATAAAAATACTAAAATAATTGCTAGACACATTCATTTTAAGATATCAAATTTCATAAAATTTATTAAATTGACATGTAATTTTTCTATTATTCCGTCGTATAATTTCCGCTCTTTGTTAAATATATTTGGATAGGAAAAAAAAAGTATAT
>JABUQX010104410.1:0-12500 GCA_015478945.1 Trachelipus rathkii | reverse complement strand
TAGGTTGTATCTTAGATGTATCCGGGGTAAAATGACCGATTTGACCAAATTCGGGGACCAGCCCCACCAAATCTGAAATATTGACATAGAATGATGAAACTCGGTATACAACCTTCTGAGGATGTATCTTAGATGCCCCCGGGAGTAAAATGACCGATGGGACCAAATTTGGGGGACCGGCCCCCAAACCTGAAATATTGACATAGAACGATGAAACTCGGTATATACCCGTCATATAAGGTACTCACATCATATATGGGTTAAATAGCCGCACACACCCCAAAGGGGGGTCTCCGGGACCCCAAACCTGAAATATTGGCATAGAACGACGAAACTTGGTATACATCTTTCTTATGATGTATCTTCGATACAGAAAAAAAAAAAAATAAAAAAAAAAAAAAAAAAAAAAAAAAAAAAAAAAAAAAAAAAAAAAAAAAAAATTAAAAAAAAAAATTTAAAAAATTAAAAAAAAAAAAATTTAAAAAAAAAAAATTTAAAAAAAAAATTAAAAATATTTTTTTTTTTAAAAAAATTTAAAATTAAAAAAAAAAAAAAAAAAAAAAATTAAACATATTTTATTCTTTTTAAGTTTATAACTTAAAAAATTTACGTTTTTTATATAATTCAAATAGCCTCTAGAGCCTCCTGAGCCTCCTGAGCCTCTGGAGCCTCTTGAGCCTCCAGATCCCCATCCTCCCCAGCCTCCCCAGCCTCACGCCCCTCCCCATCTATGATCTATTGATTCATGTCATATTTTGTATAACATAACACAAAACTTTCATTTATTTTGTTTTATATGCTTTAAACAATTTGTTTCTACTAAAATTTTAAGCCTTTCATATTTATAACTTAAGAAATTTGTGTTTTTACACACCTTAAACCTGTAAATCAGTAAATCAAACCACCCTCCCAACCCCAATCCTGGATATTTTCATTAAAATTTAACATTTTAACAAAAATTTTCGTAACCTCATCTTATTACTATACTGATCAAATGAATATAGCTAACGTAACAAAGTTTCACATCAATAAAGCAAACATAGCATCACCTCAACTACGAATATAACGTACACGCACAAATCTAACACATCTTAAACATGAATAAACAGCTAACATTAAAAAGTTCCATACTTAACAAACAGTTAAAGTAACTACCATTTTGAGCCAGAACGTAACCTACTACACTATTTTCTAACATATCACTTGATTATTTTTACATTAACCATAGTTAATATTTAACAAAAATTTTATCATAACCTGTCTAAATATCATTACTGATCAATGAATATATTGCTAACGTAACAAAGTTTTCACATCAATAAAGCAAACATAGCATCACCTGAACTACGAATAAACGTACACTTCACAAACTAACACATCTTAAACATGAATAAAAACAGTTTACACTTAACAAACTTCCATACTAACAACAGCAAAGTAACTAACATTGAGCTCAGAACGTTAATCTACTTACACTTTTTCTAACAATATCACTGCTTATTTTTACATTAACAGAGTAACATTTAACAAAAATTATCACAATCTGTGTAATTATCATTACTGATCCCAAATGAATATATGCTAGTCCCCGTAATCCTCGCCCGTAAACAAATTTTCATTATTTAATAAAGCAAACATAGGATCATAATGAACTACGAATATAATATTTTACACTTCACAATCCTACACATTTCTTATACACGATATCAGCATGCAACATTAACAAGTTCCATTACTTAACAGCAGCTGCAACTAACTCCGTAACTAAACATTTGCATAAATACGTAACTTATTCACACTTTTTCAAACATATCTCTAACATATTCATTATTCATTTTTTATCTTTGCACGAACATAGTAACATTTAACAAAAAAATTTTATCACAATTTTCGTGTAATTTTCATACTGACCAACGAAAATACGCTAGACCCTTCCGCAACAAAAGATTCACATCAATAAAAAGCTACATATTCATAACCCTGAGTAACAATATAGCTCTCATGTATAACATCCAAATCCAAATTAACCTTATGGCATGAATAAATCGCTAACATTAACAAAGTTCCATTACTTAACAATCAGTAAAAGTAACTACCTTGCATGCAACAAAAACGTAACCTATTTCATACCTGTTCTCAAACCATATCTCTAACATAAATCATTCTACTATTTTCGCTATTAACACTGTTAAATATTTATATCACCGTAACCAATATCATACTTGATCAACGAATATTATGCCCAACGTAACAAAGTTTGTTGGCCTTAAGTTTTTGGGCTCCTAACAAAGCTAACATATCATAGTCTTAACCAAGAATATAACATACAACGGAAAAAACCTAACACAGCTTAAACAAGAATAAACTGCTAATATTAACAAAGTTTCATTACTTAAACAACAGTAAAGTAACTAACCAAACGCATACCAAGAACGAACAAGTAATGAAGCTGATGAGTAATATTTCACTTTAACAAAATCAGCTATAGCGATATGTGTTTGTTTATTTTTATTTTTAATTTCATTTCTTTAAAACCTTTTTGTTCTTTTTTTAAAAAAAACTTTTATTTATTTTTAATTTTTTTTTTCGTTAAAACTTTTTGTTTTTAAAAACTTTTATTTTTTTAATATCATTTCTTTAGAACTTTTTGTTTTAAAAACTTTGTGTTACTTTAAATTTTATTTACTAAGAAACTTTTTTGTTTTTTTTAAAAAAAAAACTTTTTTAATTTTTTAATCTTATCTTCTTTAAAAGTTGTTTTTTGTTTTTTACTAAAATTTTACCCTTTTTTTTAAGTTTATAACTTTAAAAAAATTTGTGTTTTTACATACCCTAAAAACGGCAAATAACTGAATCAGTAAATCAAACCACCCCTACCTCCCCCCCCCTACCCGTCCGACCCAACCCTGATCTATTGGGGTATTGATCAATTGATCTATTGATCTGTTGACTCCAGTCATATTTCGAGTATCATTTTTTATACTAACCCTCGAATATATGCTGACATAACAAAGTTTTCACTCAATAAAGCTAACATAACATAACCTGATGTAAGAATATAATGTACAAGACAAAACCTAACAATACCTTTAAACACGAAATAAACAACTAACATTACCAAAGTTCAATACTTTAACAACAGTAAAAGTAACTAGCAAAACATATAGAACGTTGCCTTTCACATCTTTTTTTTCTTTTTGTTTTAAAAATATTTATTTATTTTTAACTTCATTTCTTTAAAAACTTTTTGTTTTAAAAAACTTATTAGCTATTTTTTAATTTTATTTCTTTAAAACTTTTTAGTTTTGTTTTTATTTTTTTTAAACTTTTAATTTAACTTTCTTTCTTGAAAACTTTTTGTTTTTATTAAAAATTTTATTCTTTTTATGTTTATAACGTAAAAAATTTACATTTTTACATAAACTAAAACAAACATAAAAGTTTTAAAAAAACTTTTAGCTATTTTTAATTTTATTTCTTTAAACTTTTCTAGTTTTGTTTTTTTTTTTTTATTAAAAAACTTTATTTTTAAAATTATTTCTTTAAAACTTTTGATTTCACTAAAATTTTATCCATTTTATGTTTCATAAATTGAAAATATCGGTTTTACATAAACTAAAACAGTAAAACAGTAAATTAACAAAGTTTTCACATCAATAAAGCTAACATAACATACCCTGATGAAAGAATATAATGTATAACATCAACCCTAGCATACCATAAACTTGGCAACAGGAAAGTAACTGATGTTGCTTACAGACCGTTACCATATTCACACTTTTTTTTCAAACATATTACTAACATATCACTGTTATTTACCATTAACATAGTAACATTTAACAAAATTTATCATAACATAACGCCAACAAAATATATGCTGACGTAACAAAGTATTCACATCAATAAAGCTAACATATCATATCCTGAACTAGGAATATAACGCACAATGCACAAAACCTAACATACCTTATGATCGATAAATGGCTAACATTAACAAAGTCCATACTAAACAAACACTAAAGAAATAACAATGCATACATGAAGGACCATGTATGAAGCTTATGTGGTTCCTTTTTTCACTAGAGTATCAAATACAAGCTCGAGAAAATTGTCAAACCTCCTCCCACTTTTCGAAACATTACGCAATAACTATGATTCTTGTTTGGTTCGTTGAAACATTAAGCTATAACATTTGGATTCTTGTTTGACACAGGGTCAAATAACAAAATTTATAAAAACATTTATGTTTTTGCCAATGTCTTTATGTTTTATAACAACTCTAAAAAACTTTTATTTTTTATTTTATTCTTTAAAACTTTTTGTTTGGTTTTTTTTTTTTTTAAAACTTAATATTTTTTAATTTTATTGTTAAAAACTTTTGTTTTACTAAAAATTTATTCTTTTTGATTTTTATAACGTAAAAAATTTGTGTTTTAACATACCCAAAAGCTGTAAATCAGTAAATCAAACCCATCCATCCGTGCATCTCCTCACGTCTCCTACCCTCCCATGATCTATCGATCTATTGATTCAAGTCACATTTCGTGTATCCATTTTGGATAAAACATAACATAAAAACCAGTTCTTTATACACTGATCAACGAATATATGCTACCATAAACAAAGTTTTCCCATTAATAAAACTAACATAAGCATCATCCGGTCTAAGAATATAATGTACAAACACAAACCTAAAACATCTCAAACCTCAATAAGCGGTTTTAAAATTAACAAAGTCCACACTAACAACAGTTAAAGAAAATAAACTAACATAGCGCCCAAAACGTAACCATTCACACTTTTTGTGAAGCTATCTCTAACATAGCATGTTAATTTTAGATTAACATTGTAATATTTAACAAAAATATTATCATAACCTTGTCTAATTATCATACCGATCAACGATTATAGGCTAACGTAAAGCATAGTTTTCACTATAATAAACTACATATGATCATCTGAACTAGAATATAATCCACACCGACAAACCTTAACACACCTTAAACATGAATAAATGTTAACGTTAACAAGGTTTCACACTTAACACAGTAAAGTAGCTAACATAACATACAAAAACGTAAACCTATTCACACTTTCTCAAACATATCTCTAAACTAACAATGTTTAATTTACATTAACATGGTGATATTTTAACAAATATTTTATCATACATTGGCTAATTATCATACTGATCAATGAATATACGCTTAACATAATAAAGTTTTCACATCAATAAAAAGCTAACATAGCATAACCGAACTAAGAAAATATTGTACAACGACAAAACCTAACACAAACTTACCTACGAATAAACTGTCAACATGAACAAAAGTCTGAGACTTGACATCAGGCCTCGTAAAGCTATCAACCACAAGCGTAGGATGGACGTGACGATGTCATCGTACCAGCACAGCGGAAAATGTTCCTACTAAAGAAAATAGTGTATAAACAACAATCCTTAATGTTTATGGGATTCTTGTTTCAACCAATCATAGAGCTAAACATTCCATCTTAATAGGCGCTCTAATCATACGGTTCAGCTGTCTATTCAACAAGCCATATACAACTTTGTTTAAACATGAAATCAGATCATATATTTGTATTTTCATATCTATGACTTACGAGCAATTCGTTTCACATATATATTTGTATTTCCTGTTTCACTAGAGTTATCAGATACAATTCGAGAATTTGCTCAAACTCCTCCCACTTTTCGAAACATTACGCAATACCATTGATTCTTGTTTTGTTAACAACGTTTCACACTCAACAACAGTAGAGTAACTAACATAACATACAAAATTGTAAACCTACTCATACTTTCTCAAGCATACCTCTAACATAAACAATGTTAATTTTACATTAAACATGGTAATATGTTAACAAAAGTTATCATAAACATTGGCTAATTATCATACTAATCAACGAATATACTCTAACCTAATAAAGTTTTCACATCAAAAAAGCTAACATAGCATAAACCGAGCTAATAAAATAGTACAACGACAAACCTAACACAGCTACGCACTAATAAACTGTTAACATAACAAAAGTCCCGCACTTAACATCGGTTAAAGTTACTAACAGTGCAACCAAAATGTAAACCTTTCATACTTTTTTTTTCCACTGTTAAAAAGAAAGCACATCCTCTAACATATTAAACGTTAATTTTTCTAGGTCGTATTGAACACTAAGGTGAAAAAATAAATTTATATAAAAAAATCAATAAATTAAAATTTATGACAACATCCATACATTACCCTAATTATCCTATACAGAACAACGAATATACGGTTATCGTAATAACCTTTTTTTAAGCACCTTTTAACTAACACAATAATAGCTCTCATTAACAGATTTAACAAAATATGCTTAATTCATCATAACCATAACTAACACATTACACTAATCCCACAACCGAATATTAGATAACATAACAACGTTTTTATCCCCTCAAAACACAACATAAAAAAATAAACAAAGTTTAACCTATACAAACATAAAAAACAACGTTCTTTGAAATAAAATATCATAATAAGTGGTAATAGTATAATAATGATTTTAAACTGTTAAAACAGCATTAAAGTAACATAACATTGCATACAGAACGTACATCAACTATTCACGCTTTTTATCAAGATATACGTAATCTGGAATCCCTAAACATATACATAGGTGATATAAATAATATTAACGGCTTCACCAACATTTAACATATAATCGAAAAATTATTTAATATTTAAACAAAACATTTAATCATAACCGACTAGACCATAATATTTCTATTTCATTAAATCCTTATCTACGAATATATTGCTTATAAAACATGAACAATTGTTATTGTTCAGCATTTATTAAAGCTAACATAGCAACCATTACAATCAGTAGTGAAACTAATTGACTATCAAATAACATATATTGTTTTACTCAATGACAAAACTATAACACAACTTACGCACCTAAATTAAACAATAATTTAATCATTAATAAGTTTTTTAAAATTCTAAAACAAACTTAACTTTGACTTTTTATGTTTAATACCAAACATTGCATACAAAACAAGTTGGCAATTTATACTATTTACGTAAACCTATTCTCATGGCTTTTCCAATGCAATTTCACCAAACATAACATATTCAACGACTCTATTATTTACATTTTAAAATTCTTCAAAATAAAAAAAATAACCAAAAAAATAATATTTTTTAACAATAAAATTTAAAACTATAATAACCTTGTTCTAATTCATCGATACTAAACAAGGCAACATTCATCCTCCACAATTAGGAATAAGCTGCTCGTATTAAAACACATACAACAAAGTTCTTTATAACCAACACCATAAATACATAAAATAAGTTTCTTCTTGAATAAACATATCATAGTAAATTGTAATAGTTTACTGATTTTAAAGCCTCTACGCTCAAATCCTAGTTCAGAATCAGTACAATCACAGTAAATTCAAACCATCAATACCCTCGACCGCCCACTCCACACTCAAGAATCTCTTTGATATATATCTATATAATTAATACTATTTGATTCTGTCCTCATATGTCGTAGATTAATTACATTTTCGACTAAATCATATAACACAATAAAATAAGTTTTATATATATATCATAATACATTAATAATATATGCTCAAAATATATTATCAGTATAAGCAAAACTCTTAAATTTTAGGAGATGAGAATTCAAAGCTGATATTAAAATAACCTTGATGCTTAGGGTAATAAATTAATATATGTATACTCATAACGACAAAACGTTAAACACACCTATACCTACGAACTAATATTATCATACTTACATTATATAACATAATACATATTCACTCAAAAGCACTTAACAAACAGTAAGAGTGACCAAACACTTCATAGCAAAATATCTGTGTTTAATCCTTTGCTTATACTTTTATAATATTAAAACATATCTCTAATGCAATCATATATGTTAATATATTACTATTAACATCGTTATTTTTTTTATAACTAAATATATAAAACAATAAACCTTGTCTTAATCATCATAACAACAGCGAATATATTGCCAACGTAACAATTTTTTACATTAATTTTCGTATAAAAAAATAATAACTCACAAAATATAATGTCAATGTCTCATAGAACATCGATCTACGAGACAGTAAGAAATATCATAAAGTGGCACATCTAAACGAATTAATTGTTGCAAAAAAACATAACAAAGTTTAGTACCATAAACACAACATTAAGAGAAATAAGTTCTTTATATACTAACCTACGAAAATATGCTTAACCAACCAACTTTTACATGAGAAAAACTAAGCACTTGAATACTTTCATCAATAAATAGCTAAAATTATATATGGTTTGTGAATCACAAACATTCACGAAAGTATCAATATAGTTATCTTTCCATATACATACCTTCGTGCGTAATGAATTTAATCAGCTAACATCATAGAATAAATTCCTCCTACTTATACAAAGGTTAAAAGTATGACTAACAGGTCATAACTAAATACTCGAATGTTCCCACTATTTTACAAGCATATTACATGCACCAGTAAAGCCGTAGGCATCTTATAACATAAATCTACCTATATAACATAATTACCAATATCTAAACCAAAGATTACACAACATCTTGAATTATTGTAAATTGACACATAAATCTTAATTTAATAGTTGGTCTACGTTTCGAGTATAATCAATAATATAATATATTATTGACCTTGGAATATAGCTAGTAGTACATATTATATATCAAATTTTCTAGGGCTAACCTTAAACATTTACTCAACTAAAAAACTTATATATAATACTAGCTCATCGTTTTATTCTAATAATACACAAACTACGTCTCAATAGTTAACACTAATATAATATCTATATGCTCAAAAACTCATCATTTACTCATCTAATAATAAAAATCAGTTGTTAGTTTTTCACATTTGTACATATTAATATTTAATATAACGTACCTAACTTACGAATAAACAGTTTTCATTAACCAAGAGATATCTAAAGCAAACACATTACATTCGAGAGAAAACCTAGGGGAATGCCCCTTGATAAAGGGATGGAATCCTGCTATAGAGGGGTATCACAACCGAAGGGGGTTGTAAGCGGGCTTTAGGCCTCAGCCTGATTATAAATGGCTTAAAGGCCTTTAACCCCTATCCTTTAGGGAGTGCACCCCCCTCTCAGGATCACATTCCTTTCAAAGTGAGTTAGTAGCTATACTCCCTATGCTGTTTTTCTCTCGGAATGTAAATGTGTTGCTTTAGATATACCTCTTGGTTAATGAAAACTATGTTTATTTTGTGTTTTATGTGTCTACGTTTATGTTATAATAATATTTATATGACATATGTGAAAAATACTGATAATTTTATAGAGATAAATAAATGAATTGATTTTTTGTTATATATAATAATTACTGTGTATGGTTATAACTGACGATGTTTAAGTGTTAATAAAACGTGAGCCTAGGTAAGTATTTTGTTGTATAAGTAATGTTTATATTAGTAGTTTATGACCTTATATATATGAAATTTGATTAATTGTATAACGTTTAATATATTCCATTGGGTTCCAAATTATGTTATACTTTCGAAACGTAATATGACACTTTGATATTGATAATATATATATATATAATATATATATATATATATATATATATATATAAATATATATATATATATATATATATTATATTATATATATATATATATATATATATAAATATATATATATATATATATATTTTATATATATATATATATATATATATATATAATATATATATATATTAATATATTTTAGTAAATAACGTAAGTACATCTTAACTGTTGTAAGTATCTCCAGATAGTAGGCATAATCCAAGGAATGGTTTAGTTTTTACTTAGAAGTACCTTCTGCAACTCGTTTGCCTTTGTTGGTTCGTTCCTTTTCGCTTTTCCACATTCAGAAAGCCATTTTTTGAGTTTCTCTCTGGCTGCACGAAAGAAAAAAGCTCTGACATCACACCCTTTCCCCATTCTTCACAGATTTATTTGAAAAATGTGAACATCATATAAATTGCCCTCGTTTTACCCCCTTTTAACCCTCGACTCAAAGAATGTCTATATTTTGTACAAAGATTGTTGGATCTTTGGTGTGATGGGCTGCACACCTTTCTCTTTGGGATTTTTGGGTGTTTGAAGAATGTCTACGGCTGTTTTACGCGTGGTGTCTGCATATTGTGTTCTTGAAATAGTGGGGAACCATATCGCAGTATTGTATGACCTGTTAAGCTACTTTTTACCCTTTGATAATAATGAATTGTCATCGATGTTAGACTGTTTATTACTGACGCGCCAAGACGGTATGTTAGTGTTTGCAATTTGGTACATTTAGTTCATTCTTATTGTTGTGCTCCCGTATTGATTGATATGTGATAGAACGTTAGGTCTCGATGATAATTCTTCGTGTTGGTTAATTTATCAATATAATATTATATGTTTAAAGTTCGTTAGATATAAAGGAACTTTATTTTTATTGTTGTGTTGGCTAAACTTGCTGTTAATGTTTTGCAATTATATGTGATTGGTGATTGTGATATTTAAATCACCACTCTAGATTTGTATGGACTGAAGTGTTTTTGTTTAATATTACGATTTAAGATCTGATCTTATAAATTCCTAGTATTACTCGTTGTGTATATTTAGTTACGACCACCACTCGATTGTTCTCCATAGTATTTTAGTAACTGCGGTTAGATGTATATATTTTTTTTTTTTAAAATTATTACGCATTCGTTTAATGTTAGATTAGTCAACATTTGATTAAATACCATTGATAAAAAAGAGTCTCATTGAGACTAGGTTCCGTTTTGAGATATGGAAGCAATCGATGCGCTAGGAGTACTGTTTACTGATAGTTTAAGTCGCGGATAGTTTTCTCTCTTGTGCTTCACATTGTTAGTAGTTCTATCACGTATGTCTGTGTCGTTCTGTTCTTCAACATTATCAGGCGACGTAAAAGGCGGGGTTGTTCAAAGTATGAACAACGACGTCTTTTGCTCTCGTGATTTCTACTTTTGAGGCTTCCCTAAATTTTCACCATATGGCTCCGTCACTCTTTATGGACTGTGTTAGGTCCTCAATGCTCGTTGTTAACATGACTCAATATTCCTTAGTTCAGGTTATGTTAGCTTTTATTAATGTAAAAATCCTTGTTTTACGTTAGCATATATTTAATGGTTAGTATATAAAAAACTTATTTTTTTGTGTTAATGTTTTAGATGCATATCCTTGAATCATACTCGATTATGACATTTGAATCCAATAGAATTACCATATATAAATGTGATCTCTTGGTGTAATGTGCCTTTGGAGGGGTTTGATGGTTGATTTACTGATTTACTGATTTTACTGATTTACTGCTTTAAAATCAGTAAAATATTAACAATTTTACTGTCACTTTTAATCAATAGATTTGTGTGGATCGTTGATGTTTGGTATAAAAGCTTTGTTGATGTTATATCCGTCTCATTCGTCAATTTTCAACTATTTCGGTTTAAGTCCACTAGAGAATATAAACTGTCACAAGTGTTATGAGAGATTTTGTAGATTGGAGAAAGATTACGTGAGATGGTTGATGTAAAGATTAGACTTAATATGTTAGAAGATATGTTTTTGAGAAAAGCAGATGAATGAGCGAATTGAGAACGTTTTGCATGAATGCTCCGAGAATAGATGAATAGGTTTAAGATTACTGAGGTGATTAAGTGTGGAATTTGTGGATTTAGATGATACAAGCTAGTTTATTAGTGCCTAAGTGTGTGTTAATGTTTGTCATTGTAATTATTTTTTAGTTCATATGTTGCTATGTTAGCTTTATTAATGTGAAAACATTTTTATGTTAGCATATATCGTAAGTATGTGTGAAATTAGGTAAGGTTATGAAAAATGTTTGTTAAATATTACTATGTTAGGTAAAAATACCTATGATATGGTTACAGATACGTTTTGAAAAGGTGTGAGTGAATAGATTACGTTCTGTATGCAATGTTAGATATACTTTACTGCTGTTAACAGCTTTAAAATCAGTAAAACTATTACACTTTATTATGATATTTTATTCAAAGGAACTTGTGTTTTATATGTTATGTATGGTTAAAAACTTTGTTATTTGTTTATGTTAGGTGTTTGGATGAAAACTCGTTGTTATGTTTGCAGTTATTCGTTGTTCTGTATGATAAAGATAATGGTTTGATGAATTTTTTCGTTTAATTTTACTATGTTTAATGTAAAAAAGTGTTACGATAACGTATATTCGTTGTTCTGTATGATAATTAGATAAGGATGTTGATATAAGTTTTTTGTTTAAATATACTGATGTTCGATGTAAATTAACGGTGTAATTAGTGTTATGGAGGATGTGGGCATTGGAAAAAAACTTATGTAATAGGTTAACTTTTTGTATGCTATTGTTACGTTATCATTTACCGATGTTATGTGCGGGACT
>JABUQX010104409.1:40000-45911 GCA_015478945.1 Trachelipus rathkii | reverse complement strand
AGGAAATGGTGGAGAATGGAGATGAGTGGATGGTGCCCCTACCTATTATATATGGATGATTTGGTTCTGTGTGGCGAATCTGAAGAGAGTTTGAGAAGATTAGTTGGTAGAGATTTGGCAGGGTGTAAAAGGAGGGGAGAGTAAACGTGGATAAGAGTAAGGTTATAGTTATGAGTGAGGTCCTCGGTGTGAAGTTATGTTAGATGGTGAGCAGCTGGAACAAGTGTCTGAGTTTAAATATTTAGGGTATGTTGGATGAGAAGGAACGGGACGATGCAAAGTGTAGTATGTGAAAGCAGAATGGCAGGAAGGTGGGCAGCAATTAAATCGTTGGTGAATGTAAAAGGACCAAGTTTTGAGGCGCCAGGGTTCTATATGAGGGTATGCTGTTACCCGTGTCAATGTATAGCAGCAAAACCATTGTGTGGAATAAGAAGTATAGATCTAAAGTACAATGTCTGGATGGACAATCTTAGGGTGTTAGGTGTGAGAAGAATTGATAAAGGAGGAATGAACGTATTAGAGAGTGGTGTGGTGTGAAGAAAGGGGTAGATGAGAGAATAAATGAAAGTATGTTGAGATGGTTTGGTCATATGGAAAGGATGAATGATAGTCGGTTGGTTAAGGGGGATGTATAGTGGCGAGTGTGTTGGGAACCGGACTGGCTGGGAGACCGAAGAAAAAGTGATTGAGTCAGTAAACGAATGTTTGAAGGGGAGAAATGTTAATTTGGTCCAAGCGAGAAAAATGGTATAATAGGAGTCAATGGTGAGGTTTGTGAGGGGATATGGTTGTGGCCCAGCTGGGCCAAGGGATGAACCCTTACATTGACGAGATCTACCATAGTGAGGGTCCATCGCTGTCCCATGAAGCTTTAGGTGGATTGACCGCGATGAGCTCTCACCACTAATGGTACTGCGGGGGCGGTAAGGTTGGGCTTTTTTCGACTTGTGTCATGTTCTTCACCGTTTTTCTTTTCCGATGCCCGGTCGCGCACCTTACTCCCATTCTTGGGAAAATATAAGGAAGATAAAGAAGAAGAATATATATATATATATATATATATATATATATATATATATATATATATATATATATATATAAATATATATAGCATATATATATATATATATATATATTTATATATATATAGGTATATATATATATATATATATTTATATATATATATATATATATACATATATATATATATATATATATATTATTATTATTATTTATTATATTATAGATTACATATATATATTATTATTACATATTATATACATACATATACATATATATATTAGTTATTATTATTATATTATTATATATATATATATATATATATATATGATTTTAAATGTATTTAGGGATAGAGATATAATTAGTCAGGATTCGTCCACTGAATATATATATATTATTATATATATTATTATTATTATTATTATTATTATTATATATATATATATATATATATACATATATATATATATAAAGTATATAAAGAGTATATATATATATTATATATATATATATATATATATATATATATATATATATATATATATATATATATATATATTATAATATATATTATAGCTAGTTATATATATATATATATATATATATATATATATATATATATATTTCAAAGATATTGATGAACCCTGAAATAGTTCCAGAAGATCTTTTACCCCAAATGAACATTTTGTTTTCTTTCGATGATTCAATGAAATCGAATGGCTCAATTTTGTCAAGAGAAATAAAAAGAAATTCTGATGAAGAAGAGTAAGAAATTTAATTATTTATTCATTTATTTATTTGTTAACCTATTTATTTGTCTTCTGTTTGTTTTCTATTGATTTATTGGAAATAAATTCGTCGATGGGGATATTGATAGAATATAGAATATAGAAACTTTGAATGGTAGGTTGGCTATCTTTTTTCTATTATATAGCTTCAATTGAATATCCTCGTTATTAAAAAAAGGGGGCGGGGTAGGTAAAGTATACCCTACAAATATGTAGCGTAAACTTTGGGGTAGGAAAAGTTTATCCTATATAATCTTTGGAGCAGGTCAGTTCTTTGAAACCTGCACTGAGCCAGGTAATTTATGGCTTAAACGAGCAGTTCAAATTTTTTCACTTCGCTAATCTGTGTAACCAACCAAAGGTATAGAACTTATAACGTTTAAATAAATTGCCAACTTCAAAAAAACCATTCGTACCAAAATTTAGACAAACAAAATTTATAACTACGAATAACAATTAGTAGACATTGGAAAATTTTAAACCAATTTTGACTAACCAAAATCTTTCAGAATAACGTTGGAGGAATCGTTTCAAAATTTTGTTACAAACAATTTGGAAGAATTAATTTCTGAAGCTAAACTTGATTCAACCAAGTAAGATATTTTCAACTTTAATTTTCAATTCTTTGTCAGATTTTATTTATAATGTTCACTATCTTAGTAATGTTCAAATTCTTTTTTAAAGAATTTTGAATATAATAATAATAATAAAAATAATAATAATAATAATAATAATAATAATAATAATAATAATAATAATAATAATAATAATAATGATAATGATAATAATAATAATAATAATAATGTAATAATAATAATAATAATAAAATAATAATAATAATAATAATAACACACACACAAATAATAATAATAATAAATAATAATAAAGGTAAAAAGCTGTAATAATCTAAATACACACACAGTAAATATGTTAAGATTTAAAATAATTTATATATATATATATATATATATATATAGTGAAGATATATATATATATATATATATATATATATATATATATATATATATATATATATATATATATATATATATATATATATATATATATATATATATAAAGTGAGAACTATCAGGACAAAATATCGTATTACGATGAAGAAGAAGGAAATTCAGACGAAGATGAACTTGATACAATCTCGAAGCCTTTCGAGAAGTTCCTGAAGACATTGACGAGGGAATCGCCTTTAACAGAATGTCTTTAATCGGATGGACTAAATAAGGTTATGGAAATTTAGCTGATTAGGAAGTTAATCACAGAAGATTATTATTATTATTATTATTATTATTATTATTATTATTATTATTATTATTATTATTATTATTATTATTATTATTATTATTATTATTATTATTATTATTATTATTATTATTATATAATTATTATTGTTATTATTATTATTATTATTATTATTATTATTATTATTATTATTATTATTATTATTATTATTATTTTTATTATTATTATTATTATTATTATTATTATTATTATTATTATTATTATTATTATTATTATTATTATTATGATTATTATTATTATTATTATTTTTATTATTATTATTATTATTATTATTATTATTATTATTATTAAATATTTGTCTGCATTCAAAATAAATGCAACTATTCATAATAATAATACATGTATTTGTAAATTCGTTACTTATATATATATATATATATATATATATATATATATATATATATATATATATATATATATATATATATATATATATATATATATATATATATATATATATATATATATATATATATATATATATATATATATATATATATATATATATATATATGTCGATGTAAGAATTTTATATTAACATAACAGGTAGAATGTGTGTCAACGGAAGAGACGGTTTCTGAAAACGAATCTTCAGTCGAATCTATTGATCAACATTCGGATAGTGAAGATACGAAAAGCGAAAAAAGTAACGAAAGTGAAGATCCCGATATTCAGAGTGAATCGAAAACCTCGATAATAACGCCAGATGGCACTGAAAAGAAAGAAAAAGTGAAAAAGAAAAGAAAGAAGAAGAAACACAGTGGTAAAACTAATAAGAAAACTACGAAGAAAGGTCGTGAAAAACGACGTCCCGAAAAGAGTCAAAGAAAGGGTCGTGTATTTAAGAGCCATGGTGGAGAAATTGAAAATCAACAACAAGTCCAAAGAATTGAACGAAAATTAAAGAAAAAATCGAGTTCTCAAAATATTTTGGAGAAATTGAATTCGAGCATCGTACTTAAATTATTTCGTCATTATTCAATCAATGATTTTAAAATTAAGCATCCAAATTTTAAAATATTTCCAGAATTGATGGACGGAAATTTTCAAAGGCTGGAAACTTTAGGAACAGAAAATAAAAAAAAATAAATTTGACCAAGATTTTTTGTAAAAAAAACAAACTTTTTTTTCCTATATAACAATTCTGAAATAGTCCAAACCTATTCGATTCTATCGGAACGCAAACACACGAACACATGCCCACAAACACGCACACACACGCACAAATTTTATATTTGTTTTTATTCAGTGTCTTTGGAAGAATGATATAAGATAAATGTTCTATTGTTAAATTTAAAAAATGTATGTCAAATTGTTGCGTATTATTATATGTTATATTTTATTCCGATTTTATTAGGCATATTTAAAATGTAAAATTTTGTTAAATTTTTAAGTTTATTAAAGATTATGTGGAGAGAAATGTCACATTATTTATCATTTTAATTGTTAGTGTAACAATGAATATTGATTTTATTTTCTTTGAGAAAAAAGAAATCCCCTAGGTTCATTTCCAGCAAATTTCTCAGATAAGATCAGCCACAATTTTAAAGTGAGAGAGATTAAATTCAATGGGAGATACAAAAAAAATGGAAGAGAATTATACAGGTAGCTGAAAAAAAGGAGGTATTACGTCAAATGAATCTGAATTTGCGATTTGTTGTGAAGGGGTTGTCAAGGTGGCAGAATGCGATTGGTAGACTTCATCTATCGTTATATTACTTATAGAATTATAGAAATTAGATAGATATCCAGTGTCGTAACTCAAATATGCAGAGTTAGAAGAGATAGAAAGAATGGGAGTTTGTTTGCATTTTAGCTTTAGAGCCAACCTGATTCAAATGACAGGTGAAACTGGAATCCTCATCAGATTTAAAAGCTGTACACCAAATGCAGGGGAGATGAGACCTTTGTACTGCTGGAATAAAATGTAATTAAATAAAGGTTTCACTGTCAGAACAGAATTCTCAACATCTTTGAAACAGCACTAACAACTTTGTGATTTGGGGTTTGCATGTCAATTTTGTTTACGATAAGACCAGAGATGAATATACTGTCCTCGTAGGAGAAGAAAGAAATTGAAAAAAATAAGAAAGTTGGAAGGTATATTTGAGAAGGAATAGAGCTTTGAAAGAGCTAAATTTCACAAGATTGAAGCGACCCTAATGAAAAACCCAATGCAGATCAGAAAGAATACAATCGAAAAGCTTGAGTCGATAGCTCTTTTTAAGCAAAACAGGGAGCATATTTGAAACGAAAATAAGAATGGGATGTCAAGTCATCGGCATATAAATATTTAGAGTTGAAAGATCAACTAAGAAGATGATAATTTACAGGGAATGGAAAAGTAATCACCTCATCAACAACAGCCGACATGAAAGAGTATAGCCAATAAAGCCCAGCGGAATTCACTGTCAAAAGTTTGTGATACTCTTATAAGGAAATATGAATTAAAGATAGATTCAAAGATATCAGACAAAATATAGGTAAGAGGTGTAGGCAGATAGCGTTCTGGATATTCTTATTTAATAATAATAATAATAATAATAATAATAATAATAATAATAATAATAATAATAATAATAATAATAATAATAATAATAATAACGATCAAAGTTGAATTATTTTATCGAATTCAGGCAAGTGAAATTTTGTGTCCTGTGAAAAAGAGATTTTCTAGCCAAACAAAATATTTTTTACAAATAGCTATTAATAAAAAATATGTCATGAAGTACTTGTCTTACCCGGCAAAATTAATTATATAATTTTAATAGAAGGTAAGACAA